>JAVTVY010036205.1:0-156672 GCA_036873755.1 Hanleya hanleyi | reverse complement strand
ACAGGTCATACAGAGTATGCCGTGCAACCCGTTCCCCCACATCGCCCTCTTACCGTGACAGTTTGGAAGCTTTTGTATTGGGGCTGAAAAGATTATATTCCGTTTCAGGGACTTAAAGGTTATACCAAATGACTCTATACTACTTTGCATTAAAACATACCCAGTAGTGTTACGGACAATAAATTAGTATTTTTTCTTGAATAATGTCGTCCAAGTGGGTTTTAGGACACGAATAGCACACATGTCGGAGAAAACGTATTGGAGCCATGCCCTCTGGTGCATGACGTCACAACCTGATTACGATTGCGCCGTAAACGGCTATGAAGTCGGGCGTTGTTACGAAAGATTCACCCAACTGTGGGAGTTCTAACGTGATGTCGCTGACATTTTGACGTCACAACAGGCATTTGAGCGAGATCGTAATCAGGTTGTGACGTCACAGATCAAGCGGTCACAGCTTTCGCCGTTTTGAAACTTGGGGTGCACTCCAGAGATTCTTTCATTCGGCATGGCATAGACTATGGGTCCGTTTTTCGGCCACCAGTTGTCGTAAAACCTTCAACCCAAATCACTTATATGTATATATTTTCTGAAAGAGCACGATGAAACTATTATTTTAAGATATACCACTGCTATGTTATAGAAAATTTAAACTCGAACATTCTTCTCCATGCTTGCTTCTTTTTTCCTGGAAAACCCCTTAAAAATGTCGAAAAATGGTCAAATTCGGCTCAATTTCCAGAAAAATCTGTAAGAGCGATTTTAATTAAACTTCTTACACACGTTCCCTGGTGCGGTCTCAACTTAAAAAGGCAAACAAAAGTGGGTGTCAACCTAACCGTTTTTTGTCAGATTTTCTTCCCGTAAATGAGTCCCGATTTTTAGGCACACCCAAGGGGCATAACTGAGACAGGACAAACTTTACTCCATGATCCCGATCAGCGTATAGACGAAGCCAGCCCTCGATTTGTACGTACTCGTTTGCAGCGTTGATAATGCTGAATAGGATGGTATTATAGATATAAGCTATTAAGGAGACAAGAAGAATTATGATGTAGCAGAACAAGGGCAGTCTATCGTATTATGAAATTAGAGAGGGGCCATTACTACGAAACTGTGGAGGGCAACCTTAAGGGGCAGGAAGTTTTTTACGAAATTAATTATTCACATTTATCGTAATCTCGGAGTGTTTGCGAGTATGGCGGTATACAACACTTGCCAGTTATACATATTATTGTGGGAAATCCGACCGATAACTTTCCCCCTACCCCATCTTTGTTTTGATCACTTTTGCCAATTCTAGCAGGATTTTCGAGAACAAAACTCAAAATTAACCTATTTCTCCTTAATAATGTGCATCCATTCGACAATATGAAGGCCGTGGTTGCTTTTCCGCTTTCCAATGATAGCAGAAACACAGGAAAATGCAAATAAGAGATGGAACCAAGTCAAATTATTGGCAATTTTCCACTGAATTTCTTCCCAGAAACATGGGAAATACTTCAGAAACTTGACAAATAATTCGTAAAACCATAATAATATAATCTATTCCATCCTTTATGGACTGTAAATGGGTTCTCTTGTAAAGAAAATTTACACTGGCAAATTGATATCATTTTGATATGACCTAGTTCTGCCATAATATCTACCGAAATCTCATTCTAGGGGGAGGTAACTCCTGTATGGAATACAGTATGCAATAACCTCAATAGTATACTAATGGACACACTGTGGATTATTTTAATCGAACTCCTGGTCTTCTTTCCACCTGCTTCCGAAAATAGCGTTTCAGGTGTAACTAGGCAGTCAAAATTAAACAATCTGGCGTAATGACACATTTCCGCTCCGTAACGGAGTCTACATTAAGATAATGCATAGACTCCACTATTATGCCTTAAAGGGTGTACTCCAGAGATTCTTTCATTCGGCATGGCATAGACTATGGGTCCGTTTTTCGGCCACCAGTTGTCGTAAAACCTTCAACCCAAATCACTTATATGTATATATTTTCTGAAAGAGCACGATGAAACTATTATTTTAAGATATACCACTGCTATGTTATAGAAAATTTAAACTCGAACATTCTTCTCCATGCTTGCTTCATTTTTCCAAAAAAAAACCCCTTAAAAATGTCGAAAAATGGTCAAATTCGGCTCAATTTCCAGAAAAATCTGTAAGAGCGATTTTAATTAAACTTCTTACACACGTTCCCTGATGCGGTCTCAACTTAAAAAGGCAACCAAAAGTGGGTGTCAACCTAACCGTTTTTTGTCAGATTTTCTTCCCGTAAATGAGTCCCGATTTTTAGGCACACCCAAGGGGCATAACTGAGACAGGACAAACTTTACTCCATGATCCCGATCAGCGTATAGACGAAGCCAGCCCTCGATTTGTACGTACTCGTTTGCAGCGTTGATAATGCTGAATAGGATGGCATTATAGATATAAGCTATTAAGGAGACAAGAATAATTATGATGTAGCAGAACAAGGGCAGTCTATCGTATTATGAAATTAGAGAGGGGCCATTACTACGAAACTGTGGAGGGCAACCTTGGGCGTGAAATTGTCGCACTTTACTGCTGCTATTTCCAAACTTGGGCAGTTTGAAAACATACAAAAAATGTAAAACAAGTCTATATAATCACCTCTACAACAATTTAGCACAAAAAAGTAGCAGATTTTGAGACCATTTTGTATAACCTTTAAAAACTGGGCATTTTGTATAGTACTCTGTAAGCGATCTGGTTAATTTTGCCATCATAATTTATTCAAATCTCAAAATGTTAATTATTAGTACGGTACATGGATAGAATCATAATAAAATGGATATATCTGTGCCCTCCACATTTTATCTTTTATGAATTCTAGAAGTTTGCAGGGTTACAAAATTATAAACTTTCTGCTAGCTATTTCGCTCTACGTAAATGCGAAAAATCATTCATAGAATTTTAATTATATGCAAAAATCATGTATAGAACTTTAAAAGCTCTATTTTGAAATTTTCACAAAATGTAGGCCAATATATTGTCGGTATGAAAAAGAAAAAGGTTTTCGAAAAAGCCCAACTGTTAATGGGGATAGCCATGCATGCAGCCATGCTAGGCGGCATTAGTGCTCCAACAGGTAAAGAAGACGTGGCGTCATAAAACGAACAATTATAGCGTCGTTACATTATGACGTTGCCTTTGACGTCCAGAAAAACGACATGCGCATGCGACATTTATTTCTTGGTACAGCCAAGGCGTGCAGTTCGACCTGGCAAACCCCATTAGCACATAGCCCCGGTTCTCTGTACCAAGAAAGGTATATAGCACATAATATATATAGGCGCTTTCAAAGGATATGCTATTATCGAAAATCCTTTGAAAAATAATATACTTTTCATAGTTTGAAATTTGAATTTGGATATTATTGGCCCATGTGGTATTTTATTTATATGCCATAGACCTAATAAATAGGCCCTACCAGTGTTTAAATAATTTATTGCAAGATATGTCAACATTATGGGATTTAATTAAATCATCGAGAGCTCAAATATTGATGAAAAAAAAAATATTTTTCCAAAATCATGAAAATGTAGCTGCCATGCAAGTCTACGGTACGGTAACAGTAGTCCAACCGTAACTTCTGTATTTGCAGATTTAATTTTAAAACTTGTGTTGCACATCAAACTTCATGGTAAACAGTTTGGGATAGGGCCTAAGATAACTTTGAATATAGACCAATATACGGACGTTGTTCGAGTTTCCATATCTGCATCAGGAGATCGATGTGAAGAAAGTGGCAATAAATCCCACGTAGCGATATAGTAATTTATGAATGGTCCCTTATCTGAAGTCCATCTCGTACTCGCAGTTTTCAATACACGCATATGTGTACGAAATAGTTCTTTCCGTAGTTCTTTTCATCCCCAATATACGATAAGTGCTTTCAACAATCGATTGGGATATCAGTTCTCCCAACGAGCTCAAATTTTATACAGCAAATCTACATTTATTCAGTCTTGCTGGACGTTTTCGGCGCCGCCATTTGCATCGAGTTGTTGGTATCACGTGACCGGCCTGGCCGGGGATTCCCCTCCAGTGCTCGCTGCCGTGTTGCTCGAAGAAGCCTGCCTTGAACTGCTTGAGTTTCATCGCGGAAAAGCAGAAATTTCTAAGAAATATAACAAAAACATCACTTTTCTGGTACCCCACGTGGTCGCCATCTTGAATTTACTCATGATCCTCTGCTCGGGGAGTATACAAATAGGCTCAAAATGACCCCAATAAGATAAACTATAAAGTCACAGAGTTTCAGCTCTTCATTTTTTGCCGTTCTGGAGATAGTGCAGAAAGTTTGGTAGGGGAGGGAGGGGGGGCATAATTCCCCCCCTCCCCCCTCCCAGGCCAGGTAGGGTTAAACGCAGGCGACGACTGCCACCATGTTACATTCAAAATGTATGAAGATTTTCAGTGTTTCGATTAAATCTGTAATCATCTTCAGGGTTATAATTTATATCTTATGAATAAATTTACCTTTGCAGATTGAAGGTTTCCGATTAACTCAATTGTGTTGAATCTATACAGTTCTCATCTATACATTTGGATGTTCATAACCATATATATTTGTACAGGAGGGACATAGTTTTAATGAGCAGCTGTATATTTTCAGGTGTGCGACAATAGCCTGGACAAAAGACTGACAATTCAACTTGCAGCATATCCTTTGTCAATTATAGTCCGTGAGCCTTACACCAAATCGTTGGCGTTATTACGGTTATTATTCGAACGTAGTCCTTCAATCTTAGCCATTGACTTTTAGAATGACAAAAGGATGTCAGCTGTTCATTTCAACCCATTAAAATATTTTGTCAGCATTGCTCTGCTCTTGACTATTACTATGTATTTCTTAGCAGAAGGCACACAGTGGAACGGGTCGCATAAATTTTGTTAGACAACAATCATGCAGTTACCAAGTTCGGGAGATCCCGCTCTCTAAAATGGAGGTAAAAGGAGTCGTTTTTGATAAATAACTTTTAATTCCTTATTAAACAATGCCTAAAAACTTCAGGCGTATTAATTTATCTATTTTTCCATGTCCTAAAATTTATTTGCCATTTGAAAAAACAGGCAATGTTGTTTAAACAGCGCGATAGATGTTTGTCTTTTTATTATGCCAATTAGATGACAATTTATTTATTTGCTACCATAAATGTCTGTATGCGCCTCAGAAGAATTTTGCTGAATTCATTATGTGAACTGATTTATTCAGCAAAAATGACCTCTTTCACCTTCATTTTAGAGAGCGGGATTGCCCTAACCTGGTTACATGCTTCCCTCTATGGGATTGCCCTAACCTGGTTACATGCTTCCCTCTATGGGATTGCCCTAACCTGGTTACATGCTTCCCTCTATGGGATTGCCCTAACCTGGTTACATGCTTCCCTCTATGGGATTGCCCTAACCTGGTTACATGCTTCCCTCTATGGGATTGCCCTAACCTGGTTACATGCTTCCCTCTATGGGCATGTGAATCTGCATGTTACAATTTTGTGCTTCTGAGAATGTAACATATATCACAGTTTATACTGAATGATAAAACTAAAATGAGCTTAACTCTTGGTAACTAGCTGACCTTGAAGCAAGAGCGGAGGGCTCACATATCCCAAACTGAATCGACAATAGTCAAACACAAGAACACAAGTTTTCCTGCAAATGGATTCCGTTCAGACGAGAGGATTTTTCATGGAGGAAGAAGAAAGTGATGAAGTATACCTTTGTTCTTGAGTTAATAAACAGGTATGAAGTTCATAAAGAACTCCCCGTTAAATTACTAAATGTATGGTTTTTATTTCACAACAGTTTAAATGTAGCTATTTCAATCATGGGATTCAACTCCACAGGACAAATATACATGTAGGGATGAGAACTGAATATTCCAACCTAACACATAAACTTAGCTAAACTTGATTCAGTTTTGGCGGACTGTGACATTGACCTTCGACAAATTGATCTCAAAATGTATGGCTCCTCTTTGCCATGCGAGTAAGGTATACTCAAAGTTTGGAACTACTCCATACCTTGAAACTAGAGATATCGCATGGACAACACATGTTAATGGATGAATGAACAGAATACAAAATCGCATTCCATGACCTCGTCTTCGACAGGCATATGAAAATGTGACTTTGAATAATTTTCTGATTTGGGGTCACAGTGACCTTGACCTTTGACCCAAATTTTGGTATGTAGCACACCATGTCCCTCTTACTGGCAAATAAAAAGTTATTTTTAATAATTTCCTGATTTTGGGGTCACAGTGACCTTGACCTTTGACCTTGACCTAACTGTTGGTACATGATACATCGGCTTCCCTCAATGTATCAATGGACACAAAAATAAGATTTTATTAATTTCATGATTTTGGGAGCCCGTGACATTGACGTTGGGCCTTGACCTACATTTTGGTACATGACAAACCTTCACAAAATAATTTCTCAATGGACAAAAAAAACCCCATGATTTCCTGATTTTGGGGTCACAGTGACCTTGACCTCGACCTAATTTCTAGACCCTTCATTTCCCCTTACTGAATCCACTCACAATTTTTTTTTAATTTTTAATGATTTCCTGATTGTTAGGTCACATTGAATTTTGACCTTGATTCAGGGGTCACCGAAACTTCCGTCTGCAGCAATACAATGCTCTACATACGGCACTGCAGGGAGATGGACCGAAAGTATTGTCTACAGCAATATTGGTATTTTCGTTATTTTGGGATAACACTATCTTACAATAGCACACATTCTAGTGCTGAATATTTGGTCGAGTCCCGTGCGAAATTCGAACCAGCGACCCCAGAGTCAGGCACCTAATCGCCAGCACTGTATGTCGGCGATCTAAACCACTCGGCCAACGGGCCTCCCACAAAAATAGGAGGTAGCAGACCGGTAGTAATGGCACAGCTCACAAAGCTGAATAGATATATTTTTTTATCATTTAGAAAGTGATCGTATAACAGTATTTTCGTTATTTTGGGATAACACTATCTCAGAATAGCACACATTCTAGTGCTGAAAATTTGGTCGAGTCCCGTGCGAGATTCGAACCAGCGACAGGCACCTAATCGCCAGCACTGTATGCCGGCGATCTAAACCACTCGGCCAACGGGACTCCCCTACAGCAATATTGTATTGTCTACAGCACTACAAGTTTCTAAACACGGTACTATTGGGAGACGCACCGAGACTTCCGTCTGCAGCAGTACAATGTCCTACACACGGCACTACTGGGAGACGCACCGATTATTTTGTCTGCAGCAATACAAGTTTCAACACACGGCATTACAGGGAGATGCACAGAGATTTCTCTCTGCAACAATACAATGCTATGGACAAATCGCTACTGGGAGACACACCCATATTTTTCCTCTGCAGCAATAGAATGCTCCATATACCACATTACTGGGAGACTCACCGAGATTTCTCTCTGCAGCAATACAAGGATGAATTATCGGCAAAATAATTCCCGCTTAATCATGTCTTGTTTGTCACTTGCATATTCCTAGAAATTACAATAAGCAACTAGAAAAAAAAAACCAGCACGCTAATTTATGAAAAATGATTCAATTTTCTACGATGCCCGCTTTTCAGTGGAATTCATGTTAAAGGTGTCTCCCTGTTCAAAACTAGCTAACAAATATCAGCTGTGTAGATATTATCATCGCAGTTTAAATACAAAATTTAATATAATGAATATACCTTTGGGCATATCTTCGAGGCAAAAAGTACATGCATGTACTCTGCATAGTTACCTTGCTTGATTACTGCGAGACGGCTCATACTAAAGGACGGCGGAAAGGAAGGCCGCCGTCCGAAAGGACGGCGGTGGATAAAAACATATGTTACAAAGCTTGGCGGGGGATAATTTGTGCCTAGATGTATTACTTGTGTAAATTTATACCGATTTCATATATTTGCAGGTACCCACAACGTCGTATGGTCACATGAATGTCGGATAATACTTCACGGCCGTCACGGCTAGCGAAAATCAAAAATAGTCGGCCGCCATTTTGATTTTCGCTAGCCGTGACGGCGGTGAAGTATTATCCGACATTCATGTGACCATACGACGTTGTGGGTACCTGCAAATATATGAAATCGGTATAAATGTACACAAGTAATACATCTAGGCACAAATTATCCCCCGCCAAGCCTTGTAACATATGTTTTTATCCACCGCCGTCCGAAAGACGGCGGCCTTCCTTTCCGCCGTCCTTTAGTATGAGCCCTGCGAGACGCATTACTGGGAGGCGCACCGCTATTGCCAGACGCACCGGCTGCGGGGCTGACAACATCCGCTTCTCAACATTCCTGTAGACAAAGTGTAGCTCGTCTTCTCACGGTCACGTCCCAACGGATGAAAACGAATGGAACACAAATTAACGGGAATGAAACCACAAGTCGTATTAATTTCATTTACTCCCAAATCTATAGGAGTGACTAGCGATTCGGGTTCTGCTTGAAATACAAACGACATCGGAAAAAATATTACGGAGAATTTTTAGTTTCCCTCTTCACAAAACTCGTTGTCCTAGTTCCTCTTTAAAGCTTTGATTTCTGAAGATGATTATCGCAATGATGAAAATTTGAATGTTTTGAATTTTTCAAGATAGTTATACTTACAACGAACCATATGGCTGTTCACAACGTAATGGCCTTGAACGTAGCACGGGTGAAATATCAAACAACTCGGAGAAATCTCGCCGCAACAAGTGGGTCGTGAATTCGCGCGCTAAACCCGTTCCCGTCCAGTGCAAAACTACGAAGTAACGGTGGTGGAAACCGGGACCAGCGATATCTACGTTGGTCGACACGGGTTGGTTGAAACAGATTTCAGAAAGTGTACTCTAAAATAGAACCATTCTTTCCATCTGATGTTATTGTGTTCCAGCATGTTAGTACAGTAGGCCGGGCTAGTAGGGACACGCCTCACGTAATTGACTGGCATGTTGAAAACAATGGCTTAATGCCATGGTCTCCCTTGCCTGCAAGGAACGGACTCCAGCGTTTGATACTGTCATGGGTGTTTAAAGAGACGTCATCAATGGAAAAAAAAGTGTGCTTACTGGTGCAATCAATCCTGTAATTGTCAGGCTTCTGTCGTGTTTGGGAAACGATGGGAATCTATCTGGTCTTAGTGTGGAAGGGGAGCGACCACAATATAGCTCCTGAATTATGGAAAAAGGAGAGCTGAGGTTTCATAACATAAGCCTATAAAAGCCAGCTTTAGCCTATTCGCATTAAACTCCCAGCAGCAAAGCATCATTAGTAATTTTGAAATGACGCTGTCGATGGTGTAATCCGAAAAGTTAGTCTTAGACAATATTTTTCCCAGGTAAAGCACTTTTCGGCCACGAAGAATCTGAGCAGACTATATTTCTCACCAAATATAAGATAAAAAAAAAATAAGTCCAAAGCTCAATCCATAAAAGGACGGAAACTGCATATTTTGCTCTCTGAAGAAAGCGCGGGAGAATTACCTAAATAGTGACAAACAACATTGATCTCTATCTAAAGATAAAATATCTAACAACAAAATAGATCACAAATCAATGGTTGTCAAACAATCCTTAATCAGCTTTCTTGTGAGATTTTTATCAGTGCCAAGCTTACTTTGATGAACAGACCAGTAATCACAGTGTCAACATGTGGGTGTCTTGTCTTCAGGGCTTCGGTTTGCTCTTGTCAGCTTATTGCCCAAGAAAACACCACCATTCATGGGGCTTGTCAACTGATTGAACATTTCCCATTAGCAAAACACAAACCATCAGATCTTACCAGATTTGCACACTAAGTTATCACAGAGGTGACATTTCTCAATTTAGTTCAATATGATATGGTATGAAAAAGCACTATTAGCTTATATAAGTGAACAGTTCTCTTGGAATAATAACTCTCCTTTCCATTTCCAGCCTGACAGAAATATCACCATCATTATTTGACCTGCAATTAGTGTACCTTCCTGAACAAGTTAACCAACACACAAAGATCACAAGCTGGACCCCAGAGTAGTAATTTATATGTAAAAGATTCCCCCACAAAGGGAATAGAAACGGGGGTGGGGGGAATGGATGGGAAACCTGACAGTCATTTTCACCGGAAACATTTGTATGGCTTTTCGCCGTTGTGTGTTCTCATGTGTTGGGACAGATGACTCTTTAATTTTGCACTGTAATCACACTCTGAACATTCGTATGGCCGTTCCCCAGTGTGTGTTGTCATGTGTTTGGATATTTGACTCGTTAATTTTGCACTGTAATCACACTGTGAACATTTGTATGGCCTTTCACCGGTGTGTGTCCTCATGTGTTGGGACAGATGACTCTTTAATTTTGCACTGTAATCACACTCTGAACATTCGTATGGCCTTTCCCCGGTGTGTGTTCTCATGTGTTTAGATAGATGACTCGTTACTTTTGCACTGTAATCACACTGTGAACATTTGTATGGCCTTTCCCCGGTGTGTGTTCTCATGTGTTTGGATAGATGACTCTTTAATTTTGCACTGTAATCACACTGTGAACATTTGTATGGCCTATCCCCAGTGTGCGTTCTCATGTGTTGGGACAGATTACTCCGGGAAGCTGCACTGTAATCACATTGTGAACATTTGTGTGGCTTCTCGCCGTTGTGTCTTCTCATGTGTTTGGACAGATTTTTCTTGATAGCTGCACTATAATCACACTGTGGACATTTGTATGGCTTTCCGTCTATAAGACGAGGCTTGTAAAGGAATTCATGATAATGGAGTTGACATTCAGAAGACACAACAGCATGCTTTCTGGAATGTGTTAGAAAATCCGATAATTGTCCACACCGATAATCACATACAATACATCTGTAGGGTTTGTTGCTAATCGAAATTTGGTTAGCTGTGTGCTCATGTGAGCTCACTACATGTACATTCGGCACAGCGGAAACTATTTCTTGGTCATTCATTGGTCCATCCAATTTATCACATTCCATTTTTTCTTTATCCTCAGTCAACTTCGAAGTTGTCCAACGTTGATATAATACTACCGGAAATGATGCTTCGATTGGACCATCATTGTCTGACTGACACAGATGAAAGTGTAGATCTTCCTGCTGAAATGAAGTGAATATCGGTATATTACACACTAATGTTTAAATCAACCATAACGGCCATTATATGCCACTCTTCTGATAATCGACAGATGAATAAACAACTTTTACACACACTTGATGACCTTTGATAAGTGCAGCAGAACGTGTACCCACGGAGATCTATAGTCTTCTGTGGCCTTCATCTTGGGTTTATTAACAGTATTATCATATAGAAATAGACAAACTTCTGAGTTATACTTCATGTTAAGCTTTCAACTTGAACTTGTATGAAATTCAACAGATCACTTGATAAATCAACATACCCACGGGTGAGCCTAAAGCAATATATCACAGTATTAATATAGTTTCTTTGTGAACTCCCACATATATATTGAACTGGTCCACGATTCATCCGGTTCGAGGCCCAAGTACTTAGAACAAACGGACAGGGCAAACTCCATGTCAAACAGAACGGATATCATTTCATCGCAACAGCCGATTACGAAGACACGGATTACTAGCTGATTACGCTTCGCTTATTGGCTTTCATACGTTCTCTACGTTGGCTCACCCAATAAATCCATTACCAGAAACTTGTCGGGAAAAAATGATTGCGCTAGGCTTGAAATATTACCGCATTGTCATAGTGACCCAAGAGAAATACACGCCTGTTCTATGTATGTCAGGAATTTTCAGTTAGTTTTTACTTACTTTGATTCTCTCGTTCTTGTATACAAGCTTACAAGGAGCATCATCTGACGCGCTGGACTGTAGCTTGATTGGTTCGACTGATATTTCCTCTTGGTTGAGTAAGGAATCGTCTGGGAAGGTTGGTTGTCCATTTTCCGGTTTGAAACACGGGGTGGTGGATAGATATTCCCAGTCAGACCGTTCTTTCTTGATTTCTCGACCCATAGGGTATTCTGTACATTCTCGAGTGATTCCAAGCTTATGCAAGTAGTCACTCGGGTCACGAGGATCAGTTTCCTGTTTAAACGACATCGCATTCACCAATGAGCCCATGTGACGGTGTTCGTCAACTGGTGTGTCCTTTTTGCAGTCGATCAGGTGTTCAGATTGATCACAATATAGTGGATGCTCCATTGTGGCTTGGTTGGGCGGGAGGAGTTCAGATTGATTACAAAGCAGTTGACGCTCCATTGTGACTCGGTTGGGCGGGAGGGGTTCAGATTGATCACAATGCGGTGGATGTACTCTATAGTATTGTTGCGTATAAATTATACATCCTACGAAGTGGTCTGTGTATTACCAATTTGTCCAGGGTCGCCAGCATGCTGATGAGTAGAGAAGATATTTAAATGAAGGTGAGCTTAATCACACAAACTACATTTACATAGTGTACCGGTTATGGTTTTTCTAGGTTATACTGCAATCCCAGTTACTAACAGCCGGTGCGTCTGGCAGTAGTGCGTCTCACAGTAATCAAGGAAGGTAACTCTGCAGAGTATTTTTTGCCTCGAAGATCTGCCCAATGGTATATTCGTGGTATTAAATTGCGTATTTAAACTGCTACGATAATATCTACACAGCTGAAACAATTATGAGATCTGGATTAACTCCACAATGACGATGATATTTGTTAGGTAGTATTGAACAGTGGGACCTGTTCAATTTTAGAGACACCTTTAACATGAATTCCACTGAAAAGCGGGCATCGCAGAAAATTGAGTCATTTTTCAATTAGCGTGCTGTTTTTTTTTCTCTCTATTTGTTTATTGTAATTTCTAGGATCACGCAAGTGACACAGAAGACCTGATTAAGCGCAAATTATTTTGCCGATAATTCATCATTGTATTGCTGCAGAGAGAAGTCTCGGTGCGTCTCCCAGTAATGTGGTATATGGAGCATTGTATTGCTGCAGGGAAAAGATATGGGTGCCTCTCCCAGTAGTGATTTCTCCATAGTAGCCTGTGGACATATAGCGCTAAATGTGGCTCGTCTTCTCACGGTCACGGCCCAACGAATGGAAACAAATGAAACTCAAATTAACGAAATGAAAGCAGAAGTCGTATTAATTTCATTCACTCCCAAATCTATATAAGTAACTCGCGATTCGAGTTTTACTCGAAATAAAAACGATATTTAAAAAAAAAATAGTGAGGAGAATTTTAGTTTCCCTCTTCACAAAAGGGTTTAGAGCGCTTTAGGCCGAGGAAAACTCGGTTAATCAACCACGTTGTCCTAGTTCCTCATTAAAAGCTTTGATTTCTGGAGTTGATTATCGCATTGATGAACATTTGACTGTTTTGCATTTTTCAAGATTGTTACTCTTACAACGAACCATAATGTAATGGCCTTGAACCATGGGAGCTTGAAATAAAGAATGAACTAGGTATGAGTATTATAATACATAACAGGGAGCCCAAGCGAGGAGTCGGCACACCCCCATCGGCACCCTCACCAAAGCACGATATGTGCCAATATTCCACCGTTCCGCATGCCACACCACGCAATCATCGTCAACCAAGCTCGCCAGACAACAAACAAAACATGTACCATACCATTTTTATCCGACCGCATCGATGGAAAAGGAAATCAGGAGAAAATCGGCAGCAAACTGACCAAACACGCTTCTTTGGCCTCATCTACCGGAAAACTAATGACGTATGGCAGATTTCATTATAATAGGGGCCAAATTGTCCCACTCAAAAGCAAAAAAAAAAAATTCAACAATGTTACAAGATAATTGAGTTTTCAAATGACTACAGATCTTAACATTCTAAATCAAATAATAATGGGATAACTTATACCCCAAAATCAAATATCTCAGGACTTTTGTCCAACCTGGTCAACTTAGCTCAATATTAACATGGTAGAACAACTCACTCACTTCTTGCCAGTTAAACTATGAAAAGTTAAAAACTTTTGAACATAGTTACAAACTGGAATGCATTTTAAGACCTATAATATTTAAACAGATGATTTGGAGTCATAAAGCATAAATTTGAGATGAAAACGAAGTGCACAATGCATCATTGAGTGGTGGACAGACACCGGTTTCCGAACCTTTTTTTCTCTGTTTGCAACAAGTATAATTTTGACCACCAAGCTAAAGATATTGATTTGCCTAGATTTGTATTCCATAAATTCAATCAGGTTTCACCTATTTGCCGATTCGTTAAGATTTTAGAAGAAAGTTATTGTTGTGTCTAATGTTACATGTGGAAAGACATTGTGTAACATTAGCAACATTAATTTCCTAAAATTAAATATATGTTAATGATTATCATCATTATCTGCTTTCCAAAGTTTATATCTAAATGTAAATACACAAATAAGCCTAAACAATTCAGCGCTGACATCTTGATTTAAATATTACTATGAGAAAATTTCCTTCTTTTGGTTAAAATTGTGTTGCTAATGTTACATGTGGACAGACATGCTTGTGTAAGTGACAACAATTAACAACTGTTCAATAGATTTATGGGACACAATGGCCAACTTTAATATGTTAAAATGATAACTCTGAAGATATATTGATGATCCATTATTTTCTTTATGTCCCAGAGGATTCGGTAGTGCAACAAATGGACATTAAAGTATGTTGCTAATGTTACAGGTGGACAGACATTTTGAATCGTTAGCAACATAGACTCGTTTTAAAAAGAAAATATTTCTCGCATAGAACAGAATCAGCTATCAAGGCTGAGGTTTCTTGAAGAAAAACAAGCAGGAAACTCATCTCATCTGCATATTTACTGAATTGTAGCAATTTATACAGAAATTTTAGTGAAAATCGGTGTTACAGGACAGACATGGTGGACAGACATTTGTCTTCATTTGCTTTTATTTCATCAAAAGCAACTGATTTTGCTGATAGTTTTACCTTGATAATTATCACAGTTTCATCTATTTGTTCTTTTCATTATCAATTTAGTAAACTGATTATGCAAGTACATTATTTTTGGCATTCTCCATTTGTTGCTAACGTTACATGTGGACAGACAAATGTAACATTAGCTATAAAACGTCTGTCCACATCCTGCAGGCACGTTTTCAACTGATATTGGGCAGGAAAATAAAATAATCCAAATTAAAAGTGTTTTTATCACAATGTAGATAGTCTGTCCGGTTTTACTGAGCCAAACAATCTATTAACATTTTTAATAGATAAAAATTATAATTGGTAGTGTTGCTAATGTTTCAATGTTGCTAATGTTTCACATTGTGGACAGACAAGAGAAAAAAAGATTCTTGAAGCTTCAGTTGAAATTTTCAATGCTCGCAGCTGTTTTAGAAGTTGAACTGTTATATTAGAAACCAAGAATTGGGATAAAAGGCTCTCTAAAGGTTCTGATATTTAAACTGGAGAATAATTGTGATGTTGCTAATGTTACACAAAGTAGGACAGACGTTTTGCAAGGCGAAACATTAGCGACATTCTGTATGCTGATTTCAGTTGAAATTCAAAATATTTTATCTTCATACGGACATCAAATTAGCCACAACAGTGGACAATTTTATAACAAAATCATTCAATCATATTATGGTTCTGTTTTAGAACACATTTTCATATATTTTTGATGTTGCTAATGTTACATCGAATGTGGACAGACACAAGTGATATTAGTTAGTGACCAAACATTTTAATCTTCTGGCTTTCCTGTAAATTATGGTTACCAGTGGTCTACTTAAGATCAAACTTCAACACTGTAGCTTTATTATGGGATACTTCAGTGGAAAAAATAATACAGTTTTCTTTTGTTCTATGCGTAACTAATTCACCCTCCAAAACTGGTGGGATTTTTGTCTGTCCTAAAACACAGGTTTTAAAAATTTAATTTCCATTATATTCTGAAATTGGTCACATATCTCAGTGTTATTATATGTGCTATATCTACTACCCATAAGCTAAAATTTGACATATACTCAGCTTTATTCTTGAAGTTCTTCAATCATCTGAGTTGTATAAAAGAAAACACAGCAATTGGTCCCCATTACAATGAAATCTGCCGTATGTCCAGTTGTAGCGCGAACAGCAACACGTGACCAGCTGATGACCCGGTTAACCCTTTCGAGCGCCTAACACAATATCCGTCACCATGTTCCATGGTCACACACAGCGAGAAGCTCGTGCAGGTTGACTACAATACACTGTCAGAGGATAAACCAAATGCAGAAAGAAGCTGTGGGAATATGTCTTGCTGGACATAAATTTGTTTTGAGTTGGTCACGCTGTATATCAATTGATGGTCTCAAACAATTTCAACTATCAGCACATGGCATACCATTTATTGAGGTTCACAACCATGCTTCCAATGGGCAGACAGGCATTGTTGGTCAATGACAGTGTATTGTAGTCATTCAATCTGCACGAGCTTCTCGATGTGTGTGATCATGGAGCATGGTGTGACGGATATTGTGTTAGGCGCTCGAAAGGGTTAACCGGGTCATCAGCTGGTCACGTGTTGCTGTTCGCGCTACAACTGGACATACCATTTGCGTACACTTCGCCATCCATAAGATGGCTTGCGAATCGTGAGTCTCCATTATTGCGGAGCGATATCCGGTATATTACGGGATTCTGTTCGGCCTTCATCCGGCAGAGAACAGACTCGAGAAATCTGATAAATTGCAGGTTTTCAAACCACTTGGGAAACAGATATAGGCTAGGCTTACAAAATATATACGTATAAATAACTTTCGTATCACCCAAGAGGTGTGGTAGATCTGTAATTTTCAACAAGTAGGGCATCACATGATTCGAAAATGGCGAGTTACGTTGGGGTTACGTCGGTAGACGTTAGCTGATTGGCTGACGAAGTCACGTGGTATTGATTTCTGGAAATTTCCTCTCGCACTTGCCGAAAGTAGGCTGTAAATGGATACACACGATCCCAGGGTCAGTCTTACCGCGTATAGATGACCGAGACGGTTACTGGTTGCTGGACATACGTCATTAGTTTTCCGGTAGATGAGGCCAAAGAAGCGTGTTAGGTCAGTTTGCTGCCGATTTTCTCCTGATTTCCTTTTCCATCGATGCGGTCGGATAAAAATGGTATGGTACATGTTTTGTTTGTTGTCTGGCGAGCTTGGTTGACGATGATTGCGTGGTGTGACATGGGGAACGGTGGAATATTGGCACATATCGTGCTTTGGTGAGGATGCCGATGTGGGGGTGCCGACTCCTCGCTTGGGCTCCCTGTTAATGTATTATAATACCCATACCTAGTTCATTCTTTTATTTCAAGCTCCCATGCCTTGAACGTACCACGGGTGAAACAACCCAGATAAATCTCGCCACAACAAGTGCGTCGAGACTTCGCGCGCTAAACCCGTTCCCGTCCAGTGCAAAATACGAACTAACGGTGGTGGACACCCGGACCAGCAATATCTACGTTGGCAAATACCGGTGTTGGTTGAAACAGTTTTCAGAAAGTGTACTCTTAAATAGAACCATTTCCCCCATCTGATGTTATTGTGTTCCAGCATGTTAGTACAGCAGGCCGGGATAGTAGGAACACGCCTCACGTAAATGACTGGCATGTTGAAAACAATGGCATAATGCCAGTGGTCTCCCTTGCATTCAATGAACGGACACAAGCGTTTGAGGCCTTAGACCACTAAAGGATTTACATTGGTGGCAATATTAACGTAGTTGCATTTCGTCTATTCCATAATTAAGTCTAGACTGCTATGTTTCGGCAAGAATTATTTTAATTGAAGTGATACAACCCGGCAAACTTCTTGGCGGGGGTTGCCCGTCTCGATTTTGAGTTATACGCCCTCCTACAAATGACTTCATACATTTGGTCTTTTTGTCTGCTTTGTGCAAGCGGTGCAGAGACACCCAAATAATCCCAACTATACCACTTTCCATCAAATTGTCCGTCTCACCGGAAAAATGACGTTTGTAACATTAAAAATGTTTAAAAACAGACTCTGTGTCGGTTGTGTAATGTATGCATATCTGAATATAAACAGTTTTTACTGCACATTTCTTACCTGCAGTATATTAGAGAAATTGAAATTGAAGAAAATCCATATGATGACAAAATGTGACATTTTGTAGCTGGTACCATTGAGAATATTTCCAGATATAAGCCATTTTTGCTGCACTTCCGGTGATCGTATTATTGCGGAATTACCGTAGACTGCTCACATTGTATAATTTTGTCCAATTATTCCAATCTAAAGTTTACTCAAAATCTGTAATTTACTTGTAAAGATCTTGTGAGTTAACCAATATGGGGTCTGCCAACTTCTTCACAATTCTGTCCTTGCTGTAGTGAATTTTGTCTTCATGGACAGGCCATTTGCAGTGCCATCCAGTGCGTACCATCACGGAAACCTCAAAATTTACTCCCACCACTGACATGACTTCACCAGTGAAAAGCTCAACATCATATTTGACAACACAGCAGTCATCGACCTCTATGGTGCTGCAGGGAACTTCTGGACGGCATGACTGTGGAGAGCTTTCTGATTGTTGCACGTGTAAATTAATGACATCATCCGTCAAGATGAAGGGAAGGATCTTACCTTCCATCATCCGGAGATGGTGGCTAAGGGATATGCCAATGACAGCTGGAGCATTCCCAAAAACTTCTGTCAGTGATGGGAGAAAATGTTGAGTTGTCCGTGATAGTACGCACTGTCCGGCACTGGAAATGGCCTGTCCATGAAGACAAAATTACTGTGACGTCAGGTACCAGGATATTTTAATATACTGGCTAAAATATAAAATGAAGTCCTCTTCTTTCACTTCTCCTGTTGCGTGACATATGGTGAATATTTCTTGATTCAAAGTTTTGTGTTTCACGTGGCCGTTTGAAGACAAATTCAAGAGAAGAAACCGTAGTTCTTGATGATGTCCGTTTTTTGTAACGTCAGTTACCGAGTTTTAAGTTGATCATCCTGACTTAGAAATTAATATGAAACAAGTTTGGCATCTCATTGAGAAGACATTGATCGTCATATCTGTGGGCTCAAACATCATTGGCCTATATGTACATCTGTAGTCTAAAGATTAATTTAGGTTCACAAAAACCTGTCAAAATTTAACGCCAGTTACGTGGAATGACCTGGAGGAAGCACAAGAGCATGATGGGTAAAGCTCAACAGTTGTACAAATTAGTATGTATGACTTCCCTTATATGTGTTGTAATTTCTACATGTAAGAGTACAATTACATGCATTATAAACCAAAAAAATTTGAAATATTTATGTCTGTTTTATTCACGGTAACTGACGTTAACACCCTCTTGAGAGGTAACTGACGTTACATGGTAACTAACGTTACAAGGTAAGACATACCCTGGGACAGCCTAAGTAATGATTCCAAAAGAATTGTCATACCCCAAGAGACAATCATGGCCTAAAGGAAGAGAATTATGCTTACTAAATTGTAACTCCTTGTTAATCTCTTCAAACAGTCAAATAATGCACTTTTGGTAGCTGACGTTACCCTAAAAGGTGTGACCTAATTTGTCGGCAATTTCCAGCCATAATACCCTTACCACAGGAATCAGTATATTTTGATGTCAGAAGGAACTGGCACAGCTGTTGTAGGCAGTGAATTAGGGAAAGTAATTCCAAAGTGTATGGCTTCTGTAATAGAGTTAATATCTAACCTCAATATAAGTGTATAATAGCTAAAATATTGGTCTAACTTTAAGAGACACCGAGATAAAATAATAAGCTAACAGTGAAAAAAAGCGTCTTAATAAACTTACAAGTATAAACTTCAAATTGTATGTATGTATTTGCGTCAGACTTGAAATTTATTTTTGGAGTGTTTGTCCCCTATAGCGTGGAATTACCCACAGGTTTATTCAACTTAGAGCACCTGAACTTGCTAAGGCTGAAGAAGAAATTATATGCAGATCACTTTTAGAATCACAAAGGTGAATTCCGCTTCCACTGGACATGTTCCGGGCCTGGGTTATGTAGACCCCAATTTTCAACACTCTCGCTTTCGCGTTTTTCCCATAAAATCGCTCGTTCGTTACTATTTTTTTGTATATGCATACCACACGGAACATATTTTCTGAACAAACAATATTAACAATGCACGTTTTTCTACCCAATAACTCTCACTGGATCCTTTTCAGCACTCACAAGGTATTATGAGGCATTTCACGAGACGGAATAATCGCACTGTAAACATTTATGTGGTTTATCCATCGTGTTGGGTTAGACTACTGCTGCAAGCACAGCTGTAATCACTTTGTGAATATCTGTATGGCTTATCACCAGTGTTTTATCAAGGGTCTTTAAAGATTACCCGGGTCAGCAGACCTGTAATCACACTGTGAACAGTTGTATGGCTTCTTCAAGGTGTGTATTTTTATGTGGTTTGAAGGACCAGTCTTGCAAGTCGAACTGTAATTATACTGTGAACATTTGTGTTACTCGTCTCCAGACTGTGTTGGGAAAGGCTACCCTTGTCAATCTAACTGTAATCGAACACGGATCATTTGCATGGCTTCTCTCCAGTGTGTCTTTTCATGTGATTAGAAAAAGTACTCTTGTGAGCAGACTTGTACTCACACAGTAAACATTTGTATGGTTTCTCCTCAGTGTGCGTTTTCATGTGTCGGGACAGGGTACTCTTTACTGTAATCACACCAAAACATGTGTATGGCCTTTCCCCGGTGTGTGTTCTCATGTGTTGGAACAGATTATTCTTTAGTGCTGCACTGTAAGCACACTGTGAGCATTTGTATGGCCTCTCCCCGGTGTGTGTTCTCATGTGTTTGGACAGAGTAGTCTTTACAGCTGCACTGTAATCACACCATGAACATTTGTATGGCCTGGACCCAGTGTGTGTCCTCATGTGTTTGGATAGATTACTCTTCACAGTTGCATTGTAATCACACTGCAAACATTTGAATGGCTTTTCGCCGTTGTGTGTTCTCGTGTGTTGGGACAGATTACTCTTTTTTACTGCACTATAATCGCACTGTGAACATTTGTATGGCTTCTTGCCGTTGTGTGTTCTCATGTGTTGGGATAGACTACTCTTTAGAGCTGCACTGTAATCACACCATGAACATTTGTATGGCCTCTCGCCGTTGTGTGTTCTCATGTGTTGGGACAGATTACTCTTTCTTACTGCACTATAATCGCACTGTGGACATTTGAATGGCTTTTCGCCGTTGTGTGTTCTCTTGTGTTGGGACAGATTACTCTTTTTTACTGCACTATAATCGCACTGTGAACATTTGTATGGCTTCTGGCCGTTGTGTGTTCTCATGTGTTGGGATAGATTACTCTTTAGAGCTGCACTGTAATCACACCATGAGCATTTGTATGACTTCTCGTCTATGTGACGAGGCTTGTAAAGGAATTGGTGATAATGGAGATGATATTCAGAAGACACATCAGCATGCTTTCTGGAATGTGTTATAAAGTCCGATAATTGTCCACATTGATAATCACATGCAATACATCTGTATGGTTTGTCGCTGGTCGAAATTTGGGTAGCTGTGTGCTGATGTGAGCTCACTATATTTGGTACAGCGGAAACTATTTCTTGGTCATTCAATGGTCCAACCAATTTTTCACATTTCAGCTTTTCTTTTTCCTCTGTCAACTTCGAAGTTGTCCG
This sequence comes from Hanleya hanleyi, assembly GCA_036873755.1. Classification (NCBI taxonomy): domain Eukaryota; kingdom Metazoa; phylum Mollusca; class Polyplacophora; order Lepidopleurida; family Hanleyidae; genus Hanleya; species Hanleya hanleyi. The sequence continues at coordinate 134,991 of JAVTVY010036205.1, read as the reverse complement.
ACGTTGATATAATACTACCGGAAACGGAGCTTCAAGTGAGCCCTGATTGGATGACTGATCAAAGCGTTGATCTTCCTCCTGAAATATATATATATATTACAATATTACCAAGTAATGTCTAAATCAACCACAACGACCATTCTATGCTACTCTTCTGAAAATCGACAAATGAATAAACATTTACACACATTTGGTGATCATTTGATAAGTGCAGCAGAACGTGTATCCACGGAGATATTCTTCCGTGGTCTTCATCTTGGGTTCAGCGGACGTAGTTTAATCTTCTCCAAATTAAGTCAGTTAACAGTATTATTATAGAGAAATAGACAAACTTCTGAGTTATACTTCATGAAAACAGATATTTTACAAGCTTTCGACTTGAACTTGTATGAAAATCAGCAGATCACTTGATAAATCAACGTACCCACGGGTGAGCCTTAAGCAGTATATCACAGTATTAATATAGTTTCTTTGTGAACTCCCACGTGTATATTGAACTGGTCCACGATTCCTCATTCTGCGGGGCTCAAGTACGTAGAACGTACAGACAGGGCAAACTCCATCTCAAACAGAACGGATATGGTTTCATCGCAACAGCTGATTACGAAGAAACGGATTACGAGCTGATTACGCTTCGCTTATTGGCTTTTATACGATCTCTTCATTGGCTCACCCAATAAATCCATTCCCGGAAACTTGTCGGGGAACAATGATTGCGCTAGGCTTGAAATATTACCGCATTGTCATAGTGAACCGAGAGAAATACACGCCTGTTCTACATGTATGTATGTCATGAATTTTCAGTTAGTTTTTACTTACTTTGATCCCCTCGTTCTTGTATACAAGCTTACAAGGAGCATCATCCGACGTGTTGGGTTCTAGCTTGATTGGTTCGACTGATATTTCCTCCTGTTTGGGTAAGGAGTCGACTGGAATGGTTGGTATTTGCTCATTTTCCGGTTTGATGCACGGGGTGGTGGAGCGATATTCCCAGTCAGACTGTTCTTGCTTGATTTCTCGACCCATAGGGTATTCTGTAAATTCTCGAGTGATTCCAGGCTTATTCAAGCAGTTACCCAAGGCACGAGGATCAGTTTCCTGTTTAAACGACATGGCATTCACCAAGGAGCCCATGTGACGTTGTTCGTCAACTGGTGTGTAATTTTTGAACTCGACCAGGTGTTCAGATTGATTACACTGTAGTGGATGCTCCATTGTGGCTCGGTGAGGCGGGATCTCGAGGCGAAATCCCTCTTCACCCGAAATAGTCCGGGAGCCAAACCCCAGTTTGAGCCTTGACGTGGAAATGGAGTCCACCTAACGTTTTTTGATGGATTATATATCTTCTGTGTGTACAGATTCAGAATCCGAATGATGCCAACCTGGCCACCTTGGGGAAATCAAAATATTCAACACGACCGCTGTATATCGTCTAGATTGATCGCTATATTGAATTGAGCTATATATTTCTGGTCTACGAGTGCTCAAGAAATGGTGTATAGATTTATTAGTACTTCATACCACTTATAATACTACGTCCAGCTTATCTCAACAGTAGTGGGGTGGAACTGACGTCATTCTGCGCATGCGCAGTAGAAAAACGGTATTTTAATGGACGTTTTGGGGCCGAGACAGACCCATATTGGGCGCACTGGTCCGTGGTAGGTGTCATCGTGAAGCTCTCGTAGAGAAGCGTCCGACTGGGCTAATGTGTCGTGCGTTTTCAACATTCTGCGCATGCGCAGACAGGGAAAGCTGGGGAAATGGGCAATGGGAGGAACGTTTTGGGGTCGAGGTGAACCAATATTGGCCCGATTGGGCCGTATTAAGTATCAGTTTGAAGCATTCGTGGGGATGCATTCAATTGGATGGATTGTAAGGTGGAACTGACGTCATTCTGCACATGCGCAGAAAAAGGGTTATTTGAATAGATGTTTTGGGGTCGGGACGGACCAATAGTGGAGCGATTGGGCCATAAGAGGTGTCATCAAGAAGCTCTCCGACCGGGTTACTGTGCCGTCTGGTTTCAACATTCTGCGCATGCGTAATCTGGCCGTAGTATAGAAAGCAGGCATTTTTGGGTTCGTGTGGGGTCTGTTGTATGATTGTGGGGCCATCCCTAATCTTAATAGGCCGTGTAGGGAGTCAGCTTGAAGCTCTCGTGAGTAGACCACGACTCGAGGGATGTTCACGTCATCTGTGACGTCATTGATGATGTCATCAGTAAGAGTGATAGCGAGAGTGGCTATTCTGGTGGATGTGAAGGTAGGTGTTTGGGGTGGAGAAAGACCATCCGTGGTCCAAATGGCCAGTAACGCATGCCCAACGCCCGGTGGTGGTGGTAGTGTCTGTACATATAGGGATTTACACGTTACACGTGTCCCTCATCAGTTCGGGATGACGAATTGTATGGTTTTTGTTGGAAGTCATGGCGGAGCGTCCATTGTGAGTGTGTGTGGATGAGCTTAGTTACTCGTCTCTCTTTTGGAAGACATGGAGGCTCTGAAAATAGCCGTTCTTTTCTGTCGCTGTAAGACAGAACTGTCATTGCCTCAGCATCAGGGACAATAGAGCTAAGACCATTGTGAGGACAACGGGCCGTCGCTGGTTCCAGCGTGAGCGCTCGTGGTCCATAGCCCGGGCATCAAGAATGGCTGTCATAACCCAGTAGTAGAGGGTGATAGCACACCTCTCTATCGCTTCTGTGAGCTCTTCCAGGATCTGGCATCGCCCCTCGTTGTCGTCGCCATCTCCAAATATGGACCGAACCACTGATCGGTAACCCGTGAGTGAATTAACCACGATCGCATGCTGTAAAATGCTAGTCGCATAGGAATGGGTCTCCGTCATGGCTCTGCAACAGTAGGAATGGGGGGGTGTGGGGTACAGAGGGACGTGCTTTATAGAAGATGTCACACATGCGCAGGTCGGGAATCGTGGGAAAAGAGCTCTTGAGTGAACTTAACGCTCTAGGATAACGCATTGACGCCATGATGTAGACAGATGAGAGAACAAAAACAGCAACAAAGATGACAGGTCAATCATGTTATTATCTCCACCAGCACATCATACCCACGCTGGGGGAGCCGCGTTGGGTATGTTTACAATTCTCGTAAGCTCTTGTCCAATCAGAAGCCGTCATTTGAGAAAGTTCAATCTTCGGTTAGGGTCACTCTTGGCCTAAGCGTCTTAGAGCAGTCCAGGATACCGTCGATACCGCAGCATGTTTTGAAACAGTTGTTTGTTCATTCTGCTTATTTTCCAGGGCCTTGGTGGGTAGTAACCCCATATCCTCATTCAAGTGACGTTTTATGCTAGAGCGTTAAGGTCACCCAAGAGCTTGGTCTTCATGATGGACCTGTGCGTGGGATCGCCTTTCATTTCAAGCGGCATAAGGCTATACCATTCATAGATGGCCATGGCTATTTTCCTGATGTTAGGGCGCATTTGGATGTACGCATGGATGGGTTGAGAGCTTGGAGCTTTCGGAGCAGTTGGAGCTCGGGGCTCGGGAGCTCTTGGAGTTCGGGGCTCTTGGAGTCTGAGTTCGGAGCTCTTAGGGCTCGGAGCTGCTCGAAAGTGACGCCATCGTACGCATTCGCACACACCTGTGATGCACCCGCACCCTGGTATACTCTATGCTCTACGGACATTGGAAAATATGTCATAATTGTCAGCATTTTGAAAGGTAACCTTTTGATTGAGGTAACCAATAAATTCAACGCTGTATATTTCAGAGAGACGGGCAACCCTTTCTGGCCTGGGCGATTTGAGGTGTACCGCAGCCTGGGGGGGGGGGGGCGGAAGTGCCCCCCCTATATATTTTCATTATCGCTAAGGCTAGGGGGATAAAATTTACAACACTATATCATTGGGTCAAGCTCTACAAGAAAATGTAAGAAAATTCAAGAAGGCCGCCTTGGTGACGTCACTGTGACGTCCTTTTCAAATAGAGCATTTTTGGACCATTTTTTTTGTCAGAATTTTCGAATTTTTTATTTTTTCTTTTTCTTCGCAAAAGCTGCAGGATAAATTAGTAAATAATAATCTGATATGAAATAGAATAGATTTTACCCACTTTTCCATACAGAAAAGCAAAACTTTTGAAGAAATATGACGAAAACATCACTTTTCTGGTACCCCACATGGCCGCCATTTTGAATTTACCCATGATCTCCTGCTCAGCGGGTCATGAAAATAGGCTAAAAAGGACCCCAATATGATAATCTAAAAAGTCAAGAAGTTTCAGCTCTCAATTCTTTGTCGTTCCGTAGATAGGAGCAAAAAAACAGCAAGGGGGGGGGGGGCGGAAAGTGCCCCCCCACCCAGGCCAGGTAGGGTTAAAGGGTCAACGCCAGCCATCTTGAATAATTTTTCCTGTTATTCTTGTTTGTTTTCGCCAAAATGTTGTGTGACGTATGTACTGATTGAATTTATCCCAAATTTATAGTCAAATATATCACAATCAGTGATCGAGATCATCCATGCGACAATTCACCATGACATAATAACCAGGAAATGCCTCATGGCGGCCATCTTGGATATTTCGATTTCCCCAAGGATGCCAAGGTGGCATGATCCGGTTTCGTGATCAGCGCATCTAAAAGATATAGAAACCATCAAAAAAACATTAGGTGGACTGTATTTCCAGGTTTTTCAACCTGCTCCCGGACTAAAAAGGCTTTAGGCCGAGGAAAAGTCGGTTAGTCAACCACGTTGTCCTAGTTCCTCGTTAAAAGCTTTGATTTCTGAAGTTGGTTATCGCAATGATGAAAATTTTAATGTTTTGCTTTTTCGAAGATTGTTATACTTACAACGAATCATATGGCTGTTCACAATGTAATGGGCATGAACGTACCACGGGTGAAATATCAAACAACCCGGATAAATCCCGCCACAACAGGTACCAGACCACTATTAAAAATAGTGCGATCCTCTGCCAGAGAAGTGAATTGTTTTCAATATTTTTTCCAGTCTCTGTTGCGAGGAATAATTGAAGGCCAGTGGTGGGTGATTGGGGTATGATATGTGTTTGGTTCCGCTGTGAGTTTGATTTTAACTCAAGGCCTAATAAGGAGTTGCTAAGAGGGAATATTTGGGTGCCTGTGCACCGCTTTCTGAAAGCAGAGAAAAAAGCCAAAATTGTGACGTAATTTGTACGAGCGCGCACAAGTCAAAATTTCGATGGGCGACCCCCGTCAAGAAGCCTGTCCGCTTGTAGCACTTGAATAAAGGTACCTCTTGCCGAAATATGGGAGTCTAGACTTAATTAATCAATCGGGGAGATGCAATTACGTTAGCAGCTTTTAACATTGCCGTCAATGTAAATTTTAATAGTGGTCTGGACCCAACAAGTCAACCTGTAACCATCTCGGTCATCAATACTCGGTAAGACTGACCCTGGGATCGCGTGTATCCATTTACAGCCTACTTTCGGCAAGTGCGAGAGGGAATTTCCAGAAATCAATACCACGTGACTTGGTCAGCCAATCAGCTAAAGTCTACCGACGTAACCCCAACGTAACTCGCCATTTTCGAATCATGTGATGCCATATTTGTTGAAAATTACAGATCTACCACACCTCTTGGGTGATACGAAAGTTATTCATACCTATATATTTTGTAAGCCTAGCCTATATCTGTTTCCGAAGTGGTTTGATCGAAAACCTGTAATATATAAGATTTCTCGAGTCTGTTCTCTGCCGGATGAAGGCCGAACAGAATCCCGTAATATACCGGATATCGCTCCGCAATAATAGAGACTCACGATTCGCAAGCCATCTTATGGATGGCGAAGTGTACGCAAATGCCAACAAGTGAGTCGTGACTTCGCGCGCTAAACCCATTCCCGTCCAGTGCAGAACTACGAACTAACGGTGGCGGAAACCCGGACCAGCGATATCTACGTTGGCGGAGACCGGAGTTGGTTGAAACAGTTTTCAGCAAGTGTACTCTAAAATAGAACCATTCTTCCCATCTGATGTTATTGTGTTCCAGCATTTTAGTACAGCAGGCCGGGCTAGTAGGAACACGCCTCACGTAATTGACTGACATGTTGAAAAACAATGGCATAATACCAGTGGTCTCCCTTGCCTTCAAGGAACGGACACAAGCGTTTGAGGCCTTAGACCACTAAAAGGTTTACATTGATGGCAGTTTTAACGTAGTTGTATTTCGTCTATTCCATAATTAAGTCTAGACTGCTATGGTTTGGAAAGGTTTGGAAAGAAGTATTTTAACTGAAGTGCTACAACCTGACAAACTTTCAGGCGGGGGTTGCCCGTCTCGATTTTGAGTTATACACGCTCCTACAAATAACTTCATACTTTTGGTGTTTTTTCGGCTTTGTGCAAGCGATGCAGAGACACCCAAATAATCTATCTAGGCAACACCTTATTAGAGTAGACCCCGATTTAAAATCAAATTCGTAGCTAAACCGAACACATATCATGCTCCAAACAACTACCACTGGCTTTCAATTATTCGTCATGTGCAACGCACGGGTAATTTTTTTATAAGAACAATTCACTTCTCTGGCAGAGCTTGGCTGAAAACTGGTCCGGTGCCGAGACAGCCTAATCCATGAGCAGATGGAACATCAACGCGTTTCGGCTGGTGTAAGTCTTCAAACTTGGTGCACGTGCCTGATACTGTCATGGGTGTTTAAAAAGACGTGATTAATAAATAATATGCATACTGGTGCAATCAATCCTGTAATTGTCAGGCCACTGTCGTGTTTGGGAAACGATGGGAATCTAAATGGTCTTAGTGTGGAAGGGGAGCGACCACTATAGCTCTTGAATTATGGAAAATTATGAGAGCTGCAGTTTCATAACATGACCCTATAAAAGCCAGCTTTATACTATTCGCATTAAACTCCCAGCAGCAAAGCATCATTAGTGATTTTGAAATGACACTGTCAATGGTGTAAGTAGTAGTGTCTCCGCATTTACGGTCATATTGACCTCTTTGCACTTGAACTTGAGGCGTTGGTACTGGAGATTGGAAAACGACCTCTGCCAGAGTTTGGCCGCCATCTTGAATTTGGTAAAAAACTTGACCAATGTGGCAGCGGCTTATTCTCTTGAACTCGGATACAAGGTCACGTGACCTTTGTATTCCTTCGCGGTGATGCAGTCATGTCCGGCGGTGATGCGGTCGCGGAAAAAAGCTTCCGCGGAGAAAAAGTAGTCACCAGAATCTAAATACGCTGCCTGGTCCGATGAGGTCGAGTGAGGTATCAATGTGAAGCATTCGTGAAGGGGTGGGAAAAAGGTATGGAGATAGTCGTCTTGGTATCTAGGGGAGCCCCTAATGGGCCTATGGAGTCGTATGAGGTATCAATGTGAAGCACACATGAGGGGGCATCAGAGTGTCCTAGTGTCTCGGGCGTGGTCACCAGTCTGCGCATGCGCAGGCAGGGAATTGTTGGAAAAGGGTATGAAAATAGATGTTTTGGGATCTAGGAGTTTGGGATCCACGACTTGAAGGGATGGCCACGTCACCTGTGACGTTATCAGTGAGAGTAGTAGCGAAAGCGGGAGTTTCGGAGGTGCGATGGAGTGCATTTGGAGTAGATAACGGCCTATTTTTCCATCCAACTACCTGGTAGAGTTACCTGTGAGTGTGTGTATGCGCGCGTGTGAGTGACTGAGAGTGAGTGAGTGTGAGTGAGTGAGTGAGTGAGTGAGTGAGTGGGTTAGTCTTGAGTGAGTCAGTGAGGCGTGCACAACGCCCGTGATGCGTCCCCAATGCCCGTCTTAACGCATGGACGCACTAACGACGCTGAGTGAGTGAGTGAGTGGGATCCTACTGGACTAAAGTAACGTCCGTTTTCATCATTTTGCGCATGCGCAGTATGGCCGTAGTATAGAAATATACACATGGGAGTGTGTTTGGGGTAATCAGCCCCATATGGGTCCGTGGATGTGGTTTGGTGGTGCGGGTTCTGCACAAGTGTGTGAGACGTCATTTCGGGTTTCACTAAAACTACCTCCGAACACAGAAGAGTTCCAATTTTTCCTTAGACCTGATGCATGTACTTTCAACATCCGGGTTTCCCACCGCCTGTATGGAATGCAAGTATCCCGTAAAGCTACGTATAGGCGCGTATGTGTCACAGGGTCTATAAAACACACTGCTCTGGATCCCACACCTCCATTCCCACGGTTGCAGAGCCATGACGGGCACCCGTCCCTATGCGATTTTACAGCATGCGACCGTGGTTAATTCAGTCACGGGTTACAGACCAGTGGTTAGGTCCATGTTTGCAGATGGCGACGACAACGAGGGGCGACGCCAGATCCTGAACGAGTTCACAAAAGCGGTCCTCGACAGAGTGCACTCGATGGAGAGGTGTGCCATCACTCACCACTACTGGACAATGACAGCCATCCCTGATGTCCGGGCTATGGACCACGAGCGTTCACGCCGGAATCAGCGACGGCTCGTTGGCCTCGTCATGGTCTGTGCCTTATTGACCCTGGTGCTGTGGCATTGACAGTAGGACCTGACTATAAATACGAGAGACAGACACAGTGTACGTCATTCAACGATCGTCATTGGGTCAACCATGTCAGCAGTTCTACGAGCCATCCTGCCCCTTACACCCCAGGTGGGGTTACAAGTCTGTGAAGTTAAAGTCACCATCGTGGAAGATCGGGATGTCTGTGGGTACACCGTGGACCATTCTTTGCTCGTGTGGGGCGTTACCACAATCCCCCGCAAAGCTTCCCCTAGACCCTGATCTCTGGACGGCCTTGGAGAAAGTGGTGCCTATTGTGGACCAGCTGTTTACACCGGACGAGCGGTCAGCTGTTCAGTTGGGATGGCTATTGTGGACGAGCTGGCTGAACCCAATGAACAAATTTCTAGCAATGAACCAGACGACGATGCCATTGATTATCCGGCTAGACTCGGTCAACCTAGGATATATACAACGGTGGTAGAACCCGAACATCAGACTTCGTTATAAATAAACCATACTCACCGGGTCCATTATCATTTTGTCACCATGAAGCGCTGGGAGAAGGTGTTGGATAACTTATACTACAGTCCCGACAGTCCGGCGGCCTATAGTGCATTGTCGGCTCTCTATCGAGTGGCTAAACCTCAGGGGATACAACGGGCACAAGTTCGAGATTGGTTAAAAAAACAAGACATCTATACCTTACATCGAGCTGCCCGCCGCCATTTTCTACGGAACCGGGTCATCGTGGGAGGACTAGATGCCCAATGGCAAGCGGATTTGGTAGATATGAGCGCCTTTGCCAAACACAACGATGGGAATCGATATATCTTGACGTGCATCGATATCCTGTCATAGTATGCGTGGGTGGCACCCATCCAGACGAAAACGGCGGCGAATCTCATAGCGGCGTTCAAGGACATCTTCAAGAGCGGGCGCAAACCCTTGTATTTGCAAACCGACGACGGCACGGAATTCCTCAACAGACCGTTCCAAGCCCAAGACACAGAAGGTCTTCTTCTTTCACACCTACAACGAGACCAAGGCTCCCGTGGTGGAAAGGTTCAACAGGACTTTCAAAGGCCAAATGTATAAATATTTCACCTGTAAGAATACAAGGCGGTACATCGATGTTCTCCCGAAACTTCTCAGTGGTTACAATCGAGCCTATCACCGGAGTATACCGAGAGCTCCCATTACCGTGACCCAATGCAATGAAGACCAAGCTCGGCGTCTCTTGTACCCCATACAATCACAGCGAATGCCGAAGAAGGAGTTCAAGGTCGGGGACCCTGTACGGATCAGTAAAGTCAAGGGCAAGTTCGAGAAAAGTTACTTGCCCAACTGGAGCGATGAGAACTTCCTGATTAAACGGCGCCTACCCCGACAGCGGCGAGTCTATGAACTGGAAGATCTTCAAGGGGAACCGTTGCTAGGGACGTTTTACGAGCTGGAATTACAACCTGTCACAAAAACAAAGTAAGACTACTACACGGTGGGACGCATCCTAAAAACCGAACGTCGGCGTGGCATCCAATTTTATTTCGTCAAATGGCAAGGCTGGCCCAGTTCGTTCAATTCATGGGTCGCGGCCAACCAGGTGAAACGACTATGCAACCAGACACCACCGCCATCATATTGCATTCCACGTTCGACCATGAACACAGTGCAACCGTCTCTGAACACAGCGTTGCCCAAAAGGCGCAAAGCACAAGTGGGCTTTGTAGTGATATTGCTAACCCTGCTGAGTGTGTTGTACGGAGGTGTGTTTGACGACGCAGCCTATCTCAGCACTCTACTCATCCCACCAAAGACACAACCGTCCGCCGTCAGTCAAACCAGTCTACAGATAGCACCAGTCAATCCCGTGACCGAAACGAGCCGAGTCATCACCACCACATCACGTGTACAGGCTACAGCGAGTATAGTCAACACCTACACCCACTACGTCTGAAAATCCGCCGGATTTCATCACTCACAGTGAACGCCCATCGACAACTGTACCGGAGCTCGACGCACCGACGACCGCAGTTCACTCGTACCAAATTTACAAGAGCGGGTTACCACGACAGCGGATACACCTCCAACCATGGTCCCTCGGTGGCAACACCCCTTCACCTACGTCATCGCAGGACCGACGGGTTCCGGCAAAACGCACTTCGGCAGGAAGCTCCACGAACACGCCGACAGCATGATTACTCCACCCATTGCCTGAGTCGTGTGGTGTTACGGAGAATGGCAGGCGGCGCATGTAGCAATGCCCCACATCACGTTCGTGGAAGGGCTACCAAAACTGGCCGATTTGGAACCGGACACACTGGTGATTCTGGATGATCTGATGGCGGAGACGGATGCGCGGGTCACCCAACTGTTTACCAAAGGCATCCATCATCGACGTCTCAGCATCATCTACATTGTGCAGAATCTGTTCAGTAAAAAAGGACATCGGAACAGCAGCTTTAATGCTCACTACCTGGTGGTCTTCAAAAACCCGAGAGATACCACTCAAGTACTGCACCTGACAAGACAAATGTACCCTGGACATACTGCGTTTGCGTTGGAAGCCTTTAAAGATGCGACAACCCCTCAGCATCGACCTGAAGCAAGCCACTCCCGACCACCTTCGCCTACGGACCGGTATCTTTCCCGGAGAGACCCACCACGTGTACATGCAAAAATAATGTAAACACACCCACAGTGGTCCCCCCGCAGCTGGGGTGTGTGTTTGATGTTGGGGATAATAAAAGAATTAATACCACATCATGACTTTTGTCTCTGTTCAATATTCACGAGGTAGGGAGATAAAAAGGGCGGGGTTGTGGGTTCTAGCATCAGTTGTACATGATGTCTGCTCGAGTACGGAAGCATGCTCCGACGCTCCGTGTATTGAAGACGGCCCCACCCGAGTTGGTTCGAACCATTGCACGCGGGGCAGACCCTGCTCTCGTGTGCTGTCTGTGAGATTGGACTCAATATCTTAAAAGGGAACGTAACACTGACTCCGACTCAGAAGGCGAAGTTGGCCAAGCATAAGACAGGTCTGCGAACCGTAGTCGAGAAGCGAGTCTCTCAAACACAAAAGAAAAAGGTGTTACAGCAAGGCGGCTTTCTCGGAGCCATTTTAGCACCCATAGCGGCTTCCGTGATGGGTCCAGTAGTGGGTGGACTGTTCGGCCGACAATGAACGACACGAAAAAACTGGTCCTCGTCGAACCTCGGCTCCTTCAAAACCTCCTATCACCGTACCCCGTACCCTCTACGGTGAAGACGATAAACACACTCGATGAAGAGATGGGTCAGATCTTACAACGACCGGAGTTAAGCGACAGTGAGAAAGTACAACAGTACAATGAAACGCTCCAGCGGTACATGACGTTCATGGACCAATGCAAAACCCGCTCAACCCCAGCAGCAGCACCACCACCACCAACTTCAGCACCGCTCCAACAGCCGCCATTACCAGGGGTACCACCCACAGCCCCACAGTGCGTTGAAGACGAAGTCCTGAAGAGTACCTGCATCGTTCAAGAAACAAGCTGGCCTGGTATTACAACGAATGAAACAGAATCCTAACATGACTTGGAATGATAAAGGTGAACTCCTGGTACAGAATCAGGTGGTCCCCGGTACCCACATGACGGATTTAGTGAATGACCTGATGCGTCAACGCAGGTCGCACACGGATCCGCGAGGATGGGAGGTCTTCGCTCAAGGCTTGAAAGACATGCATGTACTGCAGGAATTGGTGGGGCATCCCCACCGCTGGGCCTTTATGCAGCGGACCCAGCAACCGCCGAGTGGCCCACAACCTTCTTTGGAAACCGTGTGGGAACCGGAGTCTCCCCCCAAAACACCACCTCGGCGGGCACCTACTTTTTCACCCCTTTTACCACGCCACCCCCTGCAACCACCAAGACCTAAGTCACCGCGACCATCACGACGACTAGCGCCCAAGGGCTAGGAGAAGTATTAAAACCAACAGCAGCAGCAAGAAAGCTCAGTCGTCATGTTTTACCTCACCGTACTCAGTAACAGCTCGGCTGATGTGTTTCCTGACAACACAAAGACCAATTACGTGACCCAGTTACCACAACCGTTGCATTTACCTGGACGCTGGGAATGTGGACTCGTGGATATTGAATACCCTTACTCGTGGTACAACGTGCGAGCCAATGAAATGTGGTACGAGGTGACCTACGAAGGACAAGAAACCCACTCAATACGATACCCCCAAGGATTTCATGGGTGGACTGAGAAGTCTGATGCATTATAAGTCTCTATGGGACGTCACGAATACTTCACAACCCATAAAAACTTCCCCTTCAAAAATCATGTGGACTTCGATTACAACGCACACGACAAGGCCAGTCTCACGTGAGTGTCGCAGTCAGTCCTACCCTACAGCAAATGCTGGGTCTCGATCTACGGGGGTACGCTGGCCCCACCGGCGAGATAGGCCACATCCCGATGGACATGCGTGGTGGTATGTATGGCATGTACATCTACTCGGACGTGGTGGATGCACACATTGTGGGAGACAGCAACGTACCTCTACTACGTGTCTGCCCGGTGAAAGGCAATTATGGAGCTCAAGTCACCCACAGTTTTCGGCACATCGTTTATCTACCGAGTCAGTCAGACCGATATCCCACGATCCATCGTCATCGATATAAGAGACGACACCGGTCAACTGATCGCATTCGAGCGTGGAATACAACAAAGTTGCAAAGCCCGACCAGTAGTGTGTGCGGATGATATTGCTTGTTTTACCTGTTCCATCGATGTCGGGGACATTCCATGCAGACGATGGTCCTCATGTTTGACGAGTACCCCAAGGCCGAGGACCGAGATGTACTCGTATATTTCAATGTACAAGTCCCGTTTCTTTTTTCACGTAAAGCCCCCTGTTCTGGGCTTCAGTTTTTTCATGTGGTTGTTCTCACGTTGTTGATGTTCACTGAATAAAAAAAATGAGATCTCAAAAATCTGAATTGCGTGTTTTCTGTGTGAGCATGAATGCCCCATGTGGGATATGTGTGGATTCAGTCCATGAATGGGTTGAGAAAATAGCCAACCAGTGGCCTAGGATGGGATTAAATATAACCCATCAATGCATAGAAAACAATGCAAGGGCACTGCAGTAAATAGAGAGCCAATGAAATCAGCCCACAGACCAAGTACATGCTTTGGTCTAGGGTAAGAGTGGGCATTACGGGATACATGCATTCCATATAGGCGGTGGGAAACCCGGATGTTGAAAGTACATGCATCAGGTCGAAGGAAAAATTGAAACTCTTCTGTGTTCGGAGGTAGTTTTAGTGAAACCCGAAGTGACGTCACACACACTTGCGCAGAACCCGCACCACCAAACCACAACCACGGACCCATATGGAGTTGAGTACCCCAAACACACTCCCATGTGTATATTTCTATACTACGGCAAGACTGCGCATGCGCAGACTCTTGAACACGGACGAACCACAAGTCCAGTCGGATGCTCCTTCACGAGAGCTTCAAATTAAGACCTCATGCGACTCCATCGGACCCATAGTGGCCCATGTGGGCCCCATAATGTCTATTTCCATACACTTTTCCCACAATTCCCTGTCTGCGAATGCTGAACACGGACGACACACTGGTCCAGGCGGCTGCCCCTTCACGACTGCTTTACATTGATACCTCACTCGACTCCAGCGGACCATTAGGGGCTCCCCTAGACCCCAAAACGTCTATTTCCATACCCCTTTCCCACAATTTCCTGTCTGCGCATGTGCAGACTGGTGACCACGCCCGAGACACTAGTCCAGTCAGATGCCCCCTCATGTGTGCTTCACATTGATACCTCATACGACTCCATCGGCCCACTAGGGGCTTACCTAGATCCCAAAACGTCTATCTCCATACCCTTTTCCCACAATTCCCGGTCTGCGCATGCGCAGAATGCCGATATTCCAACCCCACACCCACCCTTCGGATGCCCCTCATGTGTGCTTCCCATTGATACCTCACTCGACTCCAATGGACCACTAGTGGCCCACAAAGACCCGAAAACGTCTATTTCCATACCCTTGGTCCACCGCGCATGCGCAAAATGACGCTATTTCAACCCCGCACCCAGCCCATCAGATGCCACTTCACGAATGCTTCACATTGATACCTCAATCGACTCCATCGGACCAGGCAGCGTATTTAGATTCTGGGGACTACTTTTTCTCCGCGGAAGCTTTTTTTCCGCGACCGCATCACCGCCAGACATGACCGCATCACCGCGGAGGAATACAAAGGTCACGTGACCTTGTATCCGAGTTCAAGAGAATAAGCCGCTGCCACATTGGTCAAGTTTTTCACCAAATTAAAGATGGCGGCCAAACTCTGGCAGAGGTCCCTTTCCAATCTCCAGCACCAACGCCTCAAGTTTAAGTGCAAAGAGGACAATATAACTTTAAATGCGGAGACACTACTACTGGTGTAATCCGAAAAGTTTGTCTCAAACAATATTTTTCTAGAGTAAAGCATTTCTCGGTCACGAAGAATCTGAGCAGGCTATATTTTTCACCAAATAAATTTCTCGGTCTTCTTTGCAGCTTTAGCAGAAAAAAATCGCAAATATGAAAAGTCCAAAGCTCAATCCATAAAATGTTGGAAACTGCATTTTTTGCTCTCTGAAGAGAGCGCGGGAGAAATTAACTTTAACGCCCTGTTCAGCAATATGTTAGCTAAATAGGGACAAACATGGACACTATAATAAAGTCTTTATTATAGGGTCTGGAATGGAGGAAACCTGACAGTCATGTTCACCATTGCTGTGATTTAGTCTGGCGTATTTCAAAGAAAACATAGGTTTATTCATCTTTGCGCACCTGAACTTGCTAAGGCTGAAGAAGAAACTATATGCAGATCACTTTTAGAATCACAAAGGTGAATTCCTCTTGGGTTTGATCTTAACTATTCAGGGACGGACTTTACAAATCTCATTCCGCTGGAACTGGACATGTTCCGGTTCTGGGTTATGTAGATCCCAATTTTCAACACTCGCTTTTGGGCGTTTCCCATGAAATCCGGGTTCGTTACTATTTTTGGGGTACCGACATTATCCCCCAATGACAGTTTCCCCAGCAACATTTTCCCCACCGACATTTTCCCCCACGACATTTTCCCCACCCTAATATTACGTGCTGTAATAATTACGATCTGCCGACAATCTCAGTCACGGTCATTTCCCTACCTTGATTTTTTTGTAAGTTTGCACGCAGGCGAGTTTTAGGAATTCAAGAGAGATTACTTTTTAGTTGAATATCGAATAAATAAGTTAAGAATGGATTATCAATATTACGTACTATTTTCTGGATGTTATTTATTTCTTGGCGCGGTCTTATGTAGGCCTACCGACCGCATCAAATTGTTTTGATAATGTATTGTTTGAAAGCTCAGTTTTGTCTAAATCTTTATGAATTAAATATTTTCAATTTAAAGTACAGTTCTGTCTAAATCGTTATGAATTAAATATTTTCAATTCAAATTCGTATGTCTAGTAATCTATCGGAAAATATCGGCAGTGTTGATGAAGATATCAAATAATAATATCAATTTTTTGCCGCTTTTATGCAGCGAGAATTTTTTATCGCTTTTCATTCATTGGCATATAATCTTCTTAAGTTACGATCGGAATAAATAACTTCAAATTTATTTGTAGCATTGTTTATATTATACTCTTAGCTAATCTGACTGAGTGATTAACCCGTAATCCCACGGTAAGTCATCTAGCCCAAACATTAATGTCCCTGAATTCCTAGCACTCTCCTACGTGCAAACTTAGAGAAAAAAATCAAGGTGGGGAAATGACCGCGACTGCGATTGTCGGTAGATCGTAGTTATTACAGCACGTAATATTAGGGTGGGGAAAATGTCGCCTGGCGAAAATATCGTGCGGTGATACTGTCGTGGGGGGAAAATGTCGTCGTTGAGGGATAATGTAATGGACTCGCTATTTTTTGTACATGCATACCACATGAAACATATATTCTGACCAAACAATATTTACAATGCGCGGTCTTCTAACCAAGATTTCCCAACGGACCCTTTCCATCACTCACAAGGTATTATGAGGCATTTCTCGAGACTGAATAATCGCACTGTGAACCTTTATGTGGTTTATCCCTCGTGTTGGGTTAGACTACTGTTGCAAGCAGAGCTGTTATCACTTTGTGAACATCTGTATGGCTTCTCATCAGTGTTTGATCATGTGTCTGGAAAGATTACCCGGGTCAGCAGACCTGTAATCACACTGTGAACAGTTGTATGGCTTCTTCACGGTGTGTATTTTTACCTGCTTGGAACGACCAGTCTTGCAAGTGGAACTGTAATTACACTGTGAACATTTGTGTATCTCGTCTCCAGTCTTTGTTACGTGTTGGGAAGACTGCCTTTGTCAATCGAACGGTCATTGAACATGGAGCATTTGTATGGTGTCTCTTTTCATGTGATTAGAAAAAAGTTCTCCTGTCAGCGGACATAGATATATTAATGTCGGAAGCCATAAAGCATTCTTTAGCTCGACTACATACAAGAGATATCATTCATGGGATGTTTCTTTGTTTATAGAGTTGCTTGAATTTCTCATCAAAAATATCTATGTGAAATTTGGCAACACAATATATCAGCAGCATATAGGTATTCCAATGGGTACTAATTGTGCACCCCTGTTGGCTGACTTGTATCTGTTCTCTTATGAATATGACTATATGCAGGCGCTTTCAAAAAC
This sequence comes from Hanleya hanleyi, assembly GCA_036873755.1. Classification (NCBI taxonomy): domain Eukaryota; kingdom Metazoa; phylum Mollusca; class Polyplacophora; order Lepidopleurida; family Hanleyidae; genus Hanleya; species Hanleya hanleyi. The sequence continues at coordinate 117,763 of JAVTVY010036205.1, read as the reverse complement.
CGATCCATTCAAAGCCCGTTCCTTCTCATTCACCAAACGCTATATAGACGATCTTCTCGCTGTGGATAATCACTATATAAATGAAGCAGTGAAGGATATATATCCACCTTCACTGGATTTGAAGGAAACTACAGATAGCCCTACAGGCACATCTTATATAGATCTCTATCTCTACAAAAATGAAGCGGGCATTCTCTCTCGTCGACTTTATGACAAAAGAGATGATTACAATTTCGACATCGTAAACTATCCCTATCTGGATAGTAATATTCCAGTGGGACCTGCATATGGCGTAGTAGCATTTGCTAGATCCTGTGTTAAATGTGATGATTTTAATCAACGTCACAAAACATTGTTGCAGAAACTTATAAAACAGGGCTATTCCACCAAGCGCCTCCACTCAAAGTTTTTCAAATTTGGCGATACATATCGCATGCTGATAGCAAAGTACGAACGTAGCGTGCAAGATCTATGGCGCTACGTTTCGTAACTTGTGTCTAATTCCGCTTAACCCGGGGCTAGGGGCCGTATGAACACATGTACTTCAATATCCTCATGATGCTCATATGAACAGTCACAATCAAAGCGTGACTGAGATACATCTTTTTTGGATAATGACTGTAAAATGAATATTACGGATTAAGAATACTGATCAGCGATACGGATTTGATATTTTTGGAACATCATGATGTCTTGCCGGCATCATTGAAAACTGTTGACCGCTTCTCTCTTGCAGGAAACAAGCCTATGTTTATGTATACTATGATTGTCTTTTTGAATTTGGTGCTAATACTGTTATATGGAAAATGGAATAGGTCTTTGGATTATGGACGCGGATATTCTCTAATGGACGACGGCTGGATGATGAATGACGGACTAGACGCTTGTAATTGTACTCACACAGTGAACATTTTTATGGCTTCTCCTAAGTATGCGTTATCATGTGTTGGGGCAGAGTACTCTAACAGCTACACTGTAACCACACCATGAATATTTGTATGGCCTTGCCTGGTGTGTGTCCTCACGTGTTGGGATAGATTACTTTTCCTAGCTGCATTGTAATCACACTGTGCCAGTTTTTCGCCGTTGTGTGTTCTCATGTGTTGGGACAGATAACTCTTTATTTCTGCACTATAATCACACCATGAACATTTGTATGGCCTTGCCCGGTGTGTGTTCGCATGTGTCTGGATAAATGATACTTTACAGCTCCACTGTATTCACGCTGGGAAATTTTGTATGGCTTTTCGCTGTTGCGTGTTCTCATGTGTTGGGACAGAGTACCAGTTACAGCTGCACTATAATCACACCATGAGCATTTGTATGACCTTGACCGGTTCTCATGTTCTCATGTGTTTGGATAGATGACCCTATACAGCTGCACTGTAATCACACTGGAAACTTTTGTATGGCTTTTCGCCGTTGTGTGTTCTCATGTGTTGGGACATAGTACCCTTCACAGCTGCACTGTAATCACACTGGGAACATTTGTATTGCTTTTCGCCGTTGTGTGTTCTCATGTGTTTGGACAGCGTACCCTTTAAAGTTGCACTGTACTCACACTGTGAACATTTGTATGGCCTCTCCCCGGTGTGGGTTTTTCTGTGTTGGGACAGACCACTCCTGAAAGCTGCACTGTAATCACACTGTGAACATTTGTATGGCTTCTCGCCGTTGTGTGTTCCCATGTGTTGGGACAGATTACTCTGGACAGTTGCATGGTAATCACACTGGGAACATTTGTATGGCTTCTCCCCAGTATGCGTTCTCATGTGTCGGGACAAAGTACACTTTAGAGCTGCACTGTAATCACACCATGAACATTTGTATGGCTTTTCCCCGGTGTGTGTTCTCGTGTGTGTTCTCATGTGTTTGGATAGATGACGCTTTACAGCTGCACTGTGATCACACTGGGGACATTTGTATGGCTTTTCGCCTTTGTGTGTTCTCAGGTGTTTGGACAGCGTACCCATTACAGCTGCACTGTAATCACACCATGAACATTTGTATGGCCTTTCCACGGCGTGTGTTCTCATGTGTTTGGACAGATGACACTTTAATCTTGCACTGTAATCACACTGTGAACATTTGTATGGCCTCTCCCCAGTGTGCGTTCTCATGTGTTGGGACAGATTACTCCTGAAAGCTGCACTGTAATCACATTGTGAACATTTGTGTGGTTTCTCGCCGTTGTGAGTTCTCATGTGTTTAGACAGATTACTCTTGATAGCTGCACTATAATCACACTGTGGACATTTGTATGGCTTTCCGTCTATATGGCGATGCTTGTAAAGGAATTCGTGATAATGGAGTTGACATTTATAAGACACACCAGCATGCTTTCTGGAATGTGTTAGAAAGTCCGGTAATTGTCCACACCGATAATCACATACAATACATCTGTAGGGTTTGTTGCTAATCGAAATTTGGTTAGCTGTGTGCTCATACGAGCTCCCTAAATGTATATTCGGCACAGCAGAAACTATTTCTTGGTCATTCAGTGGTCCATCCAATTTATCACATTCCATCTTTTCTTTTTCCATTATCAACTTCGAAGTTGTCCGACGTTGATATAATACTACAGGAAACGGGACTTCGATTGGACCCTGATTATCTGACTGACACAGATCAAAGTGTAGATCTTCCCGCTGAAATGAAGTGAATATCGGTATATTACACACTAATGTTTAAATCAAACATAACGGCCATTCTATGCCACTCTTCTGATAATCGACAGATGAAGAAACAACTTTTACACACACTTGATGACCTTTGATAAGTGGTCTTACACCGCTGAGGCGGCACGGGTTCGAGCCTGGCTGGTCCATGTGTGAAAGTTTGTCAGTTACTTGCCGAAGGGCGGTGGTTCTCTACAGGTAGTCCGGCTTTCTCCATCAACCAAACTGACTGCCACCATATGAGTGAAACAATCTTGAGTGTGACATTAAGCCAAATCCCTCCCTCCCTTCCCTTTGATAAGTGCAGCAGAACGTGTACCCACGGAGATCTATAGTCTCCCGTGGCCTTCATCTTGGATTTATTAACAGTATTATTATATAGAAATAGACAAATTTCTGAGTTATACTTCATGTTAACATATATAATGTACAAGATTTCAACTTGAACTTGTATGAAATTCAACAGATCATTTGATAAATCAACATGACCACGGGTGAGCCTGAAGCAGTATCACAGTATTATTATAGTTCACATAACTCCCACATATATATTGAACTGGTCCACGATTCATCCGGTTCGGGGCCCCAAGTACTTAGAATGAACAGACAGGGCAAACTCCATCTCAAACAGAACGGATATCGTTTCATCGCAACAGCTGATTACGAAGGCACGGATTACTAGCTGATCATTGCGCTAGCACAATGATTGCGCTAGGATTGAAATATTACGGCATTGTCATAGTGAACCAAGAGAAATACACGCCTGTTCTATGTATGTCATGAATTTTCAGTGAGTTTTTACTTACTTTGATCCCCTCGTTCTTGTATACAAGCTTACAAGGAGCATCATCTGACGTGTTGGGTTCTAGCTTGATTGGGTCTGCTGATATTTCCTCCTGGTTGAGTAAGGAGTCGACTGGAATGGTTGGTATTTGCCCATTTTCCGGTTTGATGCACGGGGTGGTGGAGCGATATTCCCAGTCAGACTGTTCTTGCTTGATTTCTCGACCCATAGGGTATTCTGTAAATTCTCGAGTGATTCCAGGCTTATCCAAGCAGTTACCCAAGGCACGAGGATCAGTTTCCTGTTTAAACGACATCGCATTCACCAAGGAGCCCATGTGACGTTGTTCGTCAACTGGTGTGTAATTTTTGAACTCGACCAGGTGTTCAGATTGATTACACAGCAGTGGATGTTCCATTGTGGCTCGGTGAGGCGGGAGGTGTTCAGATTGATCACACTGTGGTGGATGTTCCATTGTGACTCGGTTGGGCGGGAGGGATTCAGATTGATCACGATGCAGTAGATGTACTCTATCGTATTCCTGTGTATAAATTATACATCCTATGAAGTAGTCTGTTTATTACCACTTTGTGCAGAGTCGCCAGGATGCTGATGATTAAAGAAGATAAATAGAGGTAAGCATAGTCACACAAACTACATTAACATTGTGTACCGCTTATGGTTTTTCTCGGTTATACTGCAATCCCAGTTACTAACATTCCTGTGAACATAGCATTGGCTTGTCCTCTCACGGTCACGGTCCAACGAATGAAAACGAATGGAACCGGAACTACTCCCAAGTCTATATGAATTACTCGCGAGTCGAGTTTTGCTTGAAATACAAACGATAATTAAAATAAATAGTAAGGAGAATTTTTTAGTACCCCTCTTCACCCGAAAAGGCTTTAGCCAGGCCGAGAAAAAGTCGGTTAGTCAACCACGTTGTCCTAGTTCCTCGTTAAAACTTTGATTTCTGAAGTTGGTTATCGCAATGATGAAAATTTGAATGTTTTGCTTTTTCGAAGATTGTTATACTTACAACGAACCATATGGCTGTTCACAATGTAATGGACATGTTGCTTATCTGTAAATCCACTCTTAACTCGATGGACATGAACGCAGCACGGGTGAACAAACAACCCGGATAAATCTCGCCACAACAAGTGGTTAGTGACTTCGCGCGCTAAACCCATTCCAGTCCAGTGCAAAACTACGAACTAACTGTGGCGGAAACCCGGACCAGCGATATCTACATTGGCGGACACCGGGGTTGGTTGAAATCGTTTTCAGAAAGTGTACTCTAGAATAGAACCATTCTTCCCATCTGATGGTATTGTGTTCCAGCATGCTAGTACAGCAGACCGGGCTAGTAGGACCAAGCCTCACGTAATTGACTGACATATTGAGAAAAATGGCATAATAATGTAACGGACGGGGATTTTTAGGCGCTACCGGGATTCGATGCGGGGTCCTCTTACTTGCCACACCAGCGCACTACCGACTGAGCTAAAGGAAAATTCCCACTAGCTTTAAGCTAGTACAAGCACTGGTACAAGTTACAATAATGCCAGTGGTCTCCCTTGCCTTCAAGGAACGGACACAAGCGTTTGAGGCCTTAGACCACTAAAATATTTACATTGGTGGCAATGTTAAAGCAGTTGTATTTCGTCTATTCCATTATGAAGTCTAGACTGCTATGTTTCGGCAAGAAGTATTTAAGTGCTACAAACTTATTGGCGGGGGTTGTCCGTCTCGATTTTGAATTATACGCGCTCCTACAAATGACTTCATACTTTGGTATTTTTTCGGCTTTGTGTAAGCGGTGCAGAGACACCCAAATAATCTATCTGGGCAACACCTTATTAGAGTAGACCTAGCTAAGATTCATAGCGTCTCCCTTCCCTCACCGCTATGCCGACGACAAATACATTTCCCTGGTGGTAATTCGAACATCTCCATGGCGCACTTATTATTACCTTTGCGCCCTATTGGACCTTCATTAACTTGAGAAAAAGGGACGCCATGAATAAGAATACCATAATCGATGTTGTGATCATCATCCCCTGTATACACGGGGTCTATTATGACGGAAATGCCCATCTTCTTGACCCTCGATTTCAGGTGATTTTGGGGCTCCATAAGGATAATTTTAACGTCTGTAATTAATTTTTGACCGACGAATGGCCATTTAGTCTGCCATTTCTGTATTTTTATTCATGGCGGCCTATTTTCTCAAGTTAATGAAGGTCCAATAGGGCGCAAAGATAATAATAAGTGCGCCATGGAGATGTTCGAGTTACCACCAGGGAAATGTATTTGTCGTCGGCATAGCGGTGAGGGAAGGGAGACGCTATGAATCTTGGCTAGAGTAGACCCCAATTTAAAATCAATCTCGTAGCAAACCGAATACATATCAAGCCCCAAACAACTACCACTGGCCTTCAATTACTCGTCATGTGCAAAAGACGGGTAATTTTGTTATAAGAACAATTCACTTCTCTGGCAGAGGCTGGCTGAAGACTGATCCGGTGCCGAGACAGCCTAATCCATGAGCAGATGGAACATCACTACGCCAACGCGTTTCGTAGGCTGGTACGAGTCTTCAAACTGAGTGCACGTGTCTGATACTGTCGTGGATGTTTAAAAAGACATCCCTTACCAAAAAAATATGCAACATGCAAGTCTAGCAAGAATGAGTCAAGACTGATGCAAGAGTTTGGACTTAGACAAATTTCCAATGCAAGAAATGTGCAAGGCAGCAACATCAAGTGCATGGACACCTCAAGACTAATGCAAGACTTCAGACTTAGAAAAATATTCTATGCAAGACTGATGCAAGGATCCAGTTAAACATCATAGAACAGCTAAGATCATGCCTGTCCATTGCAAGAAAACAAAGTAAAATAGAAAAAAGATCAGTTTGGTTGGTGGATGATGCATGTTTGATGCAAGTCTGATAATAAGTCTGTGGATATTTGCTTTTTCATATAAAACAAGAAAATTAAAAAAAGAAAAGAAAAAAAAAAGAACATATACAGACCCTTGCATTACATTATCCATCTTGTGGTTCCATGTAGTTTCTTTTTTCTTGTTTTCCTTAATATTTGATCGATTTCCTTAAAAGAAATAGTGCACTAATTGATATACTAGACCAGAGTCCAATTCCATTTCAAGTCCATGTCAAGGGAGACAAATTTGGTGACGTCACATGTCTCGTGGTGTTAGCGCGCGCGCGTTAATTTGAAGTTCAACAACGGAGATGTTTAACGGTGAAAGATGCAATTTGCTGTAGTGACATAATATTGCCAGTTCCTACTCTGTAAATGATTATTTATATCCAAAGAGGATACTTTATCGTCATACAACATATTTTTCTTCGTGTAGGAAATATTTACGGTGTTTGGTTTCCGCGAGGAAAACTTATTGAGCAAGCGTTGCAAATTCGTTCGTTGGCAGGTTCCGGTTCTGCGTTTATGCAGACCCCAATTTTCAACACTCTCGCAGCCATGTCTTTTCCCGTGAAGTCGGCCTTCGTGGCCCAGGTGAGGGCTAGTGGTTCCAACGTTGAACTGTGTGGTCCACCATTTCTTAGTAGAAAAGAGTGTTGGCTCATACTAAAGGACGGCGGAAAGGCAGGCCGCCGGCGGAAAGGACGGCGGTGGATAAAAACATATGTTACAAGGCTTGGCGTGGGATAATTTGTGCCTAGATGTATTACTTGTGTAAATTTATACCGATTTCATATATTTGCAGGTACCCACAACGTCGTATGGTCACATGGATGTCGGATAATACTGTGACGGCTAGCGAAAATCAAAATGGCGGCCGCCATTTTGATTTTCGCTAGCCGTGACGGCCGTGAAGTATTATCCGACATTCATGTGACCATACGACGTTGTGGGTACCTGCAAATATATGAAATCGGTATAAATGTACACAAGTAATACATCTAGGCACAAATTATCCCCCGCCAAGCCTTGTAACATATGTTTTTATCCACCGCCGTCCTTTCCGCCGGCGGCCTGCCTTTCCGCCGTCCTTTAGTATGAGCCAAGAGTGTTGGAGTTTTGATAGTTAATAGGCCAGCATTTTAGCAGAGTTCATTCGACCAAGGGATATACTTCGGAATTGTGGCTCACCTGTTCCTTATTTTATATTTCATGGCTGATCAACCGATATCAGTGAATAATGCAGTTGCATTGTAATTGAATTAACTAGGAGTTATATCAATTTATAATATCAGTATTACTATCACAGCTGGATGATATTGCAACTGTATTCCTCTTTTATACTTTATTTAAAGTTTTCCAATCTTATGTTTTCTCATTATAAATACATATACATTTTGTTTTCTTTTCCCTATTTTTGCATTTTTTTTTTAATCTTACAGTATTCGATTCCCCATTGTCTAAATTTTCTGTTTAATATAATGACAACACGTACCTTATTTAATTTTTGAAAAAATAAATCTTTTGTTTATTTGACATAATTCTCTGGTTTGTATTTTCAATTTGGAATTACTTTTAATTATTTATCAAACGATATGCATCATGGGAGGTCGGACTCGTCTGGAAGGCGTAAGGTTAAAGTAATTTTTCTATCGGTATTCTTGCATCATCCTTGCATTGTCCAAAGGAAAAAATTTCTCACGCAAGGATTACTCAAGAAAAATTGCATTATCCCTGCACTTGCATCGTCCTTGCGTGTCATGCAAGGACGGCGTAAGGATAAAGTAATTTTCCTATCGGTATCCTTGCATCGAGATGTACTTGCATCATCCTTGCATTTTCTACAGGAAAAAAAATTAATTCAAGGATTACTCAAGGAAAATTACATTATCCTTGCACTTGCATCGTCCTTGCGAATGCGTGTCATGCAAGGAAGGCGTAAGGATAAAGTAATTTTCCTATCGGTATCCTTGCATTGAAATGTACTGGCATCATCCTTGCATCTTCTACAGGAAATAATTTTTCATGCAAGGATTACTCAAGGAAACTTACATAATCCTTGCACCTGCATCGTCCTTGCGTGTCATGCAAGGAAGGCGTAAGGATAAAGTAATTTTCCTATCGGTATCCTTGCATCGAAATGTACTTGCATCATCCTTGCTTTTTCTAAAGAAAATAATTTTTCATGCAAGGATTACTCAAGGAAAAATACATTCTCCTTGCACTTGCGTGTCATGCAAGGACGGCGTGAGGATAAAGTAATTTTCCTATCGGTATCCTTGCATCGAAATGTACTGGCATTATCCTTGCATTTTCTACAGGAAATAATTTTTCATGCAAGGATTACTGAAGAAAAATTACATAATCCTTGCACCTGCATCGTCTTTGCGTGTCATGCAAGGAAGGCGTAAGGATAAAGTAATTTTCCTATCGGTATCCTTGCATTGAAATTTACTTGCATCATCCTTGCATTGCCCACAGGAAAAAAAAATTTCACGCAAGGATTACTCAAGGAAAATTGCATTATCCCTGCACTTGCATCGTCCTTGCGTGTCATGCAAGGACGGTATAAGGATAAAGTAATTTTCCTATCAGTATCCTTGCATCGAGATGTACCTGCATCATCCTTGCATTTTCTATAGGAAAAAAAATTTCATGCAAGAATTACTCAAGGAAAATTACACTGGCCTTGCTCTTGCATCGTCCTTGCATATCATAAGACGTAAGGATAAAGTAATTTTCCTATCGGTATCCTTGCATCGAGATGTACTTCATTGATACGTACCATTCTTGCATTTTTTTTGCAATTTCGGAATTAGTCTTGCATTTGTCTTGCTGATAGGAATATTACTTTATCCTATCATCATCCTTGCGCCGAATATGCAAGGGCAATGCAAGGCGCTTCCTTGCAATTGACTTGCATTCGCCTTGCATTTTTTTTCGGTAAGGGATGATTAATCAATCGTGTAATTGTCAGGCTTCTGTCGTGTTTTGGAAACGATTGGAATCGATCTGGTCTTAGTGCGGAAGGGGAGCGATCACTAATTATGGAAAATCGAGAGCTGAAGTTTCATAACATGACCATATAAAAGCCAGCTTTATCCTATTCGCATTACACACCCAGCAGCAAAGCATCGTTAGTAATTGTGAAATGACGCTGTCAATGGTGTAATCCGAAAAGTGAGTCTTGGACAATATTTTTCCAACGTAAACCATTTTTCAGCCACGAAGAATCTGAGCAGACTATATTTCTCACCAAATAAATTTCCCGGTCTTAGCAGCTTTTGCAGAGAAAATCGTAAATATGAAGAAGTCCCAAGCTCAATCGATAAAATGTTGGAAACTGCATATTTTGCTCTCTCAGAGAGCGTGAGAAATTAACTTTAAGGCCCTGTTCAGCAATATTTTAGCTAAACAGCGACAAACAACATTGATCTCTATTTAAAGATAAAAACAACAAAATAGATCACAAATCAATGGTTGTCAAACAATCCTTAATCAGCTATCTTGAGAGATTTCTTTTATCAGTGTCAAGCTTACTTTGATGAACAGACCAGTAATCACAGTGTCAACATGTGAGTGTCTTGTCTTCAGGGCTTCGGTTTGCTCTTGTCAGCTTAATGCCCAAGAAAACACCACCATTCATGGGGCCTGTCAACTGATTGGAAATTTCCCATCAGCAAAGCACAAATCATCAGATCTTATCAGATTTTTACACTAAGTTTTCACAGAGGTGACATTTCTCAATTCAGTTCCATATGAAAAAGCAATATTAACTGAAATAAGCGAACTGTTCTCTTGGAATAATAACTCTCCTTTCCATTTCTAGCCTGACAGAAATATCATCCTCATTATGGGGGGGGGGGGGGGATTATGGGGGTAAGCGATCGTGTGAACGTAAACAAATTTATCTCTAGTACGGAGAAAAAAAGAAAAAATAATCCAAATACGAAGAACGAAGAAAAAACAATTGTGAAGAGCTCAAGTGTTTCTTTATTAGTTACCACGCTGTTTAATAGTGTTGTTAATGTCAGTACATGCAGCGAAGTAAACATCGGAAAACGTTGGAAATTGTCCACAGTTGACAACATATTTCATTATATACTCCACAAGGGCGGACCCAGCCAAAATTCATAGGGGGAGGGGTCGACTATCACAGACCAACAGGCGAGGTCCAGAGGCCGCCTAGGCCCCGGAAGCTCCGGGGTCCTACATCGCCGGAGATGCGTTCTGAGCGTTTTCCCGGAAATAAAACTGATCATAATGTATGCAGATTTATGGTTTTATTTTCACGATTTTTTCGCAACTAGAAGCAAGCTTCGATATTTGAAAAATCGCATCTCATGCTTGCATCCTACGGAACCGTAGAGGGGACATGCACAATCTTTTTTTCGCGGAAAATTATCTCGTCCCACGAGATAATTATCTCGTCCCACGACATAATTATCTCGTGCCACGACATAATTATCTCGTCCCACGAGATAATTATCTCCATAATTATCTCGTCCCACGACATATGTATCTCGCCCCACGACATATGCATCTCGCCCCACGAGATAATTATCTCGTCCCACGACATAATTATCTCGTCCCACGACATATTTATCTCGTCCCACGAGATAATTATCTCGTCCCACGACATAATTATCTCGTCCCACGACATCTCGTGCCACGACATAATTATCTCGTCCCACGACATATGTCTCGCCCAACGAGATAATTATCTCGTCCCACGACATAATTATCTCGTCCCACGACATATTTATCTCGTCCCACGAGATAATTAGCTCGTCCCACGACATAATTATCTCGTCCCACGACATAATTATCTCGTCCCACGACATAATTATCTCGTCCCACGACATAATTATCTCGTCCCACGACATAATTATCTCGTCCCACGACATAATTATCTCGTCCCACGAGATAATTATCTCGTCCCACGACATAAATTAATTATCTCGTCCCACGACATAATTATCTCGTCCCACGACATATTTATCTCGTCCCACGACATATTTATCTCGTCCCAAGACATAATTGACCAATGACAACAGATTTTACAACTACGTTGTTCACCAATGAAAGCGCACGTAACGTACTTCTGTTGCAGCCAGTCGGGGAAATTTTAGCAATCTGCAGATGGCCTAGGCAATAAAAAACAACCTCAAACTAAAAGGAAAAATTCATTGATCATTTCAAAGTTTTCTTGGGTTTGGATGATTGAAATATTATAATTTTGATGTCCCTGGTTCACTAAAAGGCTGCAAATCTTCGGGCGAAATATAGTTGTTTAACGAAGAGACTGTTTCAATGTGTTCCAATGAGTTGTAGGATCTGTGTATGGAGCGGACGCAGACTTCATAATAAAGCCGATGTCATATTGTAATACAATTCTGTTGACATAGATTTCACACAAGACTGACTAGAGAACACCAAAGAAGTGAAGTTTATCCATTCTCTCAAACAGTATTCATGATTAGGAGTGAAAATCCTCCAACTGCTATAATTTGATGTCAGCATTTTCTTTAGCGGATACAAGTACACATCTGAACAGGTGTCTCGATTTCCGCCACTTCCTTGTATTATATAAATGTGACAGACATTACATATTAACCTGAAAAGGAGTAAACCGAGAAGGCTCCTTACATGGGGGGCTTGGCCGGCCAAGACAAAAAAAAAAATAAAAAAAAAAAATAAAAAATGAATAAATAAAAAACTAGAGCCTATGGGCTTTACTGAGATCTGGGTTATTGGGGGGATAAGTTTAATAATGAAATAAACGCACAATTATATATTTAATTTCAAGTTAGGCACAGGTGGTACCAGGCACGAATGTATGTGGCTAAAACGCAATCAAAAGTTACATCCTCTGACAAAGTATATGATGGGCCGTTCGCGCCATAAACGCATCCTTTAGACGTTTTAACTTCTCAAACGTTTAAAAATTGTAAAGCTTTAAAAAGTCTGAACGTTTAAACTTGAACCAACCAATCAGATGTTATGAACTGACATTTTCCTATTAAAAAGCAAACGTTTCCGGTTGCAAATTCGCGACTTTAGACGTTTCCTGTCAAAAGACAAACGTTTCCGGTAGTAAAATTCGGGTCTTTTAAAGGGTTCCGGTTAAAAGGATAACGTTTCCCGTTGTGATCGTCCAATCAGATTTTTTATTTGGACCGCGTGCAAATCTCCACTGGCAAACGTTTCAGGTATGTAATGTATTATAACTAATGAAAATCGTTCTTACAAATTAGGTTTTGGAGAATATCTTTGGCACCGGGACAATTTGCGCGGGACATGATGAACGGTGGGCATGAGGAATACAATATGCGCGAATATTTGTAAGGGTTATTTTGATTGGTTCAAACAGACTACATAGCGGAAATGTTTTGCCAGTGGACACGTATTGATGTTGAGGGTTGAACATACGAAGCAGCAAGAAAATCTGACTGGACGATCTCAACCGGTAACGATATCCCTTAAACCGGAAACGTTTAAAAGTCTCGAATATTCCTACTGGAAACGTTTGCCTTTTGACAGGAAACGTCTAAAGTATTGGATGTTACAACAGCAAACGTTTGCTTTCGGACGGGAAACATCTTCAAAATGTCAATTCATGACATCTGATTGGTTGGTGCAAGTTAAACGTTTAAAGTTTCTAAACGTTTGGATTTATGGCACGAACGGCCCTTCTTAAAAGGTACCGACATAATGAAGTTGAACATACCAAAGAAAGGCAGTCCTATAATGAGGGAAGTTGCACACGTTACGCTAACCATGTGCTACCCACCTAATAATCGTCCAATAAGACACTGCTGTAGGTGCTCATCCAGCCTTGACTCAACCAAAATAGCTGAATTTTGCTCTTTCAAAGTATTTTGACATTATTTGTCACAAATATAATTACATAAGACTTTCCATGTGAACAATCTTTCTGATGAGGGGTAAATAAATGTTCTATCGGTAATACAAGTCAGTGAACCAATAGTCGGCCAATGTGTTCTCCGATAAGTTTAACATGGAGAAGGGATTTGCTGTACTACTATGTTAAAATTGAATTTTGCTATAATTTTGCAAAATCATAAACTATGTTAATTTGCACCATCGGGAAGGTGATATTTGCTACAAACTTTGCAGGAGTAAATATTTTGGGGGGAAACCTATATTTATTCAGCTATACATGTGTAGCAGTATATAATAGAGGCACGAGCCGCGATGCCCGTGCGCATCACGCATGTGTCAAGTTTCTTTGCACAGGATTCCACATGTATAAGACAGTATTTACATAAGTTAAACGTAACACAACTTCAAAGAGAACGAACAAAATCAAAGTATATCGGTAGTTTAGGTTGTATTTTCCTTCAGCGATGGACGATACTTGGCCGTAACGTATATTCAGCCAGTGACAAGAATATGACCACTCATACTATCGGACCCATACTATCACAGCATTCGCCAAAACAGAAGGGGATTACCCGAATATCACATTTGACTTATCAATAATGGTACTTTGTCTTAACCATGTTAATATAAAGGTGACACCTTGCACTTAGAAGATGCAGCACTGCATAGAATGGGATGAGCATATGTCCCCTAAAAGTAAGAAAGAATTACTATGGAAATACATATTTCAGCTGTTGACACATCAACACTTGGCATACAGATTTACTACGGAAACATTTGAGCTGTTTTTATGCATATTTTAACTGTTGAGATACATATTTCAACTAGTCACATACATATATGAAATCAATATTGTGGAAATACATATTTTCAACTGTCTAGATAAATGTAAGGTAAGGTCTCCAATAATTCAATCACTTTTAAACTTGACGACCTTTTTTGGCCACATATCGTGGAGCAAACTACCGGTGAACAGTTTTGAACAATCAGAGCTGAATGTAGGCAGAATATTTCATGGAATTGGCTTCTAAAGTGTGTGTTTTAAATGGTTGAATTATTGAAGACCTTACTTTGTCTTTCACCTGTGGCCATATCTTTAGTAAAATCTGCACCCCTGATAATTTATCACTGTGAGGATATACTTAATCCTGGGTCAAACAAATGCTGGCCTTCCACAGACAGATTCAAGTTTTAATGCTCTCCTAACGTGATGACCTAGTTTTGGCCTGGCATTCTCTTCTCAAAGTATGCTGTACAGCCCCTACACTATAGCTATGGTAGAGCATCTCTCACATATACACCTAACCAGCTAAACTGTATAACTTTCTCAGCAGAGTCCAAGCTTTGGTAAAGTGACGATACCAGTCTGCCATACTTTAGAGTGTATTAATCTCATATTTTGTGGGAAAACAATGAACAGAGTAATATTTAATGCAGATAAGGGATCAAATATATGCCAAGTGACTATTAGTGACTAAATATAGACATACAAAAGCCTTTCAACCACTAAGGATCCCCAAAACTCATCTCTGTGGAACTACTTTCATGCAGCGTAAGGCTATCCCGTGAGTCGGTTTGCACTTTTCTCATTTCCCTACAGCATTCTAAGGATCTACGCCAGATCTCAAAAATGAAAGAAAGAAAACATAGCATAGAAGTGAATGATTTTCTTATCAAGTATTTTTTCCAGTTGTTGCTTAATACTGGGGAAGTAAACTTATCACCGCCAGTGCCTACCGCTAGGCCTAAATTAAGATTGAAATGCAAAACAATAGACGATTTCGGGCTCAACTCTCGTGCGATCATCTCTGAGAATGAAATAATGTTCTCTAATCCAATCGCATATTTGGACGAAAAAACATAAACACGTCCGTTGAGCAGAATTTTTCTTCTTCTTTTTTCTCTCTATAAACTTGTTTTGTGTTTCAATTGAGATCCCAGTCATTTGCTCAGTATTTCTTCATACATAAACAAGAGATATATTAATTTTCAACTACTTTTCACAAAGAAACAATAGAAATAAACCTACTGTCTGTCCCAGATAATATATCCCAGACGTTTTCGGCGATATTTCGGAGACCATTTATCGTACAACATTGAAACTTAAATCACACAGTATATTAACTAAAAAATATAATTTTATTCCTTTCAATAAAATCGATTGAGAATTGCCGAAAATCGCCAATACGTACCATATTATTTTAACGCCACGATAGTGTTGATCTGCCAATGTTATAACATACAGACTTGACGTCATGACGTAAAAAAAACCCCCACAAATCTCCCATCTAATTAATGAAATATACCAATTTAGTTGCTTCATGGTGAACTGCAATACGTGCAGAATGAACGCTGGATTGAACTACGTAAATTTTATTAGTTTTATGTACACGAAGTCCTTAATATCGAAGTTCTGTGAAGGCATGCAGTAGTTCCTCTAGCTCTTTTGATGAGATAAGAATAGGCCGTTTTCTGTTGGCGTTCAGGAAAACAAGCCTATTGTCAATAAAACTCATCGTCAAAGGAAGTCATTAGGGACGACGTGTCGCATTAATTCCCGAACTAATGGTTGCCCCAGCAAACAACTTGGGCGAGCTGCTCCTAAGAATATACCGGTAAATGAGACCCTTCTTTTCGCAAGTTGCGTGGTCTTTCATTCGTTAACAACGTAGTTGTAAAACCTGTTGTCATTGGTCAATTATGTCGTGGGACGAGACAATTATCTCGTGGGACGAGATAATTATCTCGTGGGACGAGATAAATATGTCGTGGGACGAGATAATTATCTCGTGGGACGAGATAAATATGTCGTGGGACGAGATAATTATCTAGTGGGACAAGATCATTATCTCGTAGGACGAGATAATTATGTCGTGGGACGAGATAATTATCTCGTGGGACGAGATAATTTTCCGCGAAAAATTTTGCATGTCCCCTCTACGGTTCCGTAGCATCCATTTGACTTTCTAGTTATATTCAAAACATACAAAACGATGGCATTTAGTTCATGGAAAGGAAACAAAGATGCCTACCGATACGGTTCATTCACAAAAAGATAAAACAAGGAAATCCTCATAGCCCAACAGGTGAGGGTCCATGGGCCGCCTAGGCCCCGGAAGCTCCGAATTCCTAGATCTCTGGAGATGCGTCCTAAGCATTTTCCAGGAAATAAATTCGAACATAATGTATGCAGAGTTATGGTTCTATTTTCACGTTTGTTTCTCATTTATAAGCACGCATCGATATTGAAAAAACCATCATGCCTGAATCCATTTGACTTTCTAGTTATATTTAACAGATAAAAACACGATGACTTTTACATCATGGAACATTAGAACCAATATGATACCGATTCATTTACACAAAGGTAAAATAAGCGATCCTCACAGCCTGACATGCGAGGGTCCAGGGGCCGCCTAGGCCCCGGAAGCTGCGGGGTTCCAGGTTGCGGGAGATGCGTTTTACGCGTTTTCTCGGAAATAAATCTGAACACAATGTAGGTAGATTCATTGTTCTATTTTCACATTTGTTTCGCATAAACAGGCATCGATATTGAAGAATATGCCTGACAACTTTTGACTTCCTGGTTAAGCACACAAACAAAACAGGCCTACTGGCCTATATCACACCACTACACGTGGTGCGCTCGCGGCGATAATGTCTGATTTTAGATACCTATTGAAACTCCAACTTAAATAGCAATTTTTTTTTGAGGTTTCATGGGAGGGGGGGGGAGGAGAGGTCCGGACCCCCCTGACCCCCCGTAGATCCGCCCTTGCTCCATAACTGTAAACAAAATAAACCATATAACTAACTGGAGTGATATTTAAGGGCGGTTTTCGGATGTGGATTCATAAAGAAAATTGTAGGCCTATGTCGCCATTGGAATTTCAAAATTGGACCACGGAATCGAAGAAGAGGATTTGTGAGGATTTCTTTAGCAGGTGTCATAAACGGGCCAACCAACGAAAGAAGAAAGTAGTTCTTCCAGGGTTGTTTCGACGCACACAGAACAGAAGAGGTGAATCCGCTAGAGTTGCGTCCCCTCTTGCAGACAAGCATACGAGAGTGACGATGTGAACGGGAACGTATAAATAACAAATTTCACAAAACGAGGAACGCAAAATTATAACTTGGTGGAACAGAGAACAGAGAATTAAAAATAGGAAAATACGTTGAACGTGGAATACGTCAAGAACGTGTGTACGCAAAATTAGATTTCCTCAGAACTGAGAACAGATAATGAAAATTACCCCAAAACGGAGTACGAAAATACCCCTTTCCCCCCCCCCCCCCCCCACATTATTAGACCCGCAATTAGTGTACCTTCCTGAACAAGTTAACCAATACACACAGATCACAAGGCTGGACCAGAGAGCAGTAATTTATTTGTAAAAGATTCCCCCACAAAGGGGATAAAAATCAATTGGGGGGGGGATGGATGGGAAGCCTGACAGTCATTTTGACCATGGCTGTGATTTAGTCTGGTGTATTTCAAAGAAAACACAGGTTTATTCAACTTAGACCACCTGAACTTGCTAAGGCTCAAGAAAAAACTATATGCAGATCACTTTTACAATCACACAAGTGAATTCCGCTTGGGTTTGGTCTTAACTATTCAGGGAGAGACTTTGCAAATCTCATTCCGCTTTCACTGGACATGTTCCGGTTCTGGGTTATGCAGATCTCAAGTTTCAACACTTGGTTTTGCGTTTCTCCCCATGAAATTCGCGTTCGTTACTATTTTTGGGGTACCGACATTATCCCCCAACGACAGTTTCCCCAGCGATATTTTCCCTGCCGACATTTTCTCCCACGACAGTATTCCCACACGACATTTTCCCCAGGCGACATTTTCCCCATCCTAATATTACGTGCTGTAATAAATACAATACAATCGCAATCGCGGTCATTTCCCCACCTTGATTTTTTTTTTTAAGATTGCACGTAGGAGAGTTCTAGGAATTCAAGGGAGATTACTTTTTAGTTGACCATCGAATAAATAAGAATAGATTATCATGTGTTGAGACAGAGTTCTCTAACAGCTGCAATGTAATCACACAACGAATATGTGTATGGCCTTTCCCCGGTGTGTGTTCTCATGTGTTTGGATAGATTACTCTCTACAGTTGCACTGTAATCCCACTGTGAACATCTGTATGGCTTTTCGCCGTTGTGTCCTCCCGTGTTGGCATAGATTACTTTTCCTAGCTGTACTGTAATCACACTGTGCCAGTTGTATGGCTTTTCGCGGTTGTGTGTTCTCAAGTGTTGGGACAGATAACTCTTTATTAGTGCGCAATAATCACACCATGAACATTTGTATGGCCTTGCCCGGAGTGCGTTCTCATGTGTCCGGATAGATGACCCTTTACAGCTTCACTGTAATCACACTGGAAACATTTGTATGGCTTTTCGCCGTTGTGTGTTCTCATGTGTTTCGATAGATTACTCCTAAAAGCTGCACTGTAATCACACTGTGAACATTTGTATGGCCTTTCCCCGGTGTGCGTTTTCATGTATTTGGATAGTGGACTTTAACGTTGCACTGTAATCACACTGTGAACATTTGTATGCCTTCTCCCTAGTATGCGTTCTCATGTGTCTGGACAAAGTACTCTTTACAGCTGCACTGTAATCACACCATGAACATTTGTGTGGCCTTTCCCCGGTGTGTGTTCTCATGTGTTCGGATAGATGACGCTTTTCCGCTGCACTGTAATCACACTCGGAACATTTGTATGGCTTTTCGCCGTTGTGTGTTCTCATGTGTCGGGACAGATTACTCTGGGAAGTTGCACTGTAATCACACTGGGAACATTTGTATGGCTTCTCCCCAGTATGCGTTCTCATGTGTCTGGACAAAGTACTCTTCACAGCTGCACTGTAATCACACCATGAACATTTGTGTGGCCTTTCCCCGGTGTGTGTTCTCATGTGTTCGGATAGATGACGCCTTACAGCTGCACTATAATCGCACTGGGAACATTTGTATGGCTTCTCGCCGTTGTGTGTTCTCATGTGTTCGGATAGATGACGCCTTACAGCTGCACTATAATCGCACTGTGAACATTTGTATGGCTTCTCGCCGTTGTGTGTTCTCATGTGTTGGGATAGATTACTCTTTAGAGCTGCACTGTAATCACACCATGAACATTTGTATGGCCTCTCCCCAGTGTGTGTTCTCATGTGTTGGGATAGATTACTCTTGATAGCTGCACTATAATCACACTGTGGACATTTGTATGACTTCTTATCTATGTGACG
Source organism: Hanleya hanleyi (assembly GCA_036873755.1). Lineage (NCBI taxonomy): Eukaryota > Metazoa > Mollusca > Polyplacophora > Lepidopleurida > Hanleyidae > Hanleya > Hanleya hanleyi. The sequence continues at coordinate 98,180 of JAVTVY010036205.1, read as the reverse complement.
AGGCTTGTAAAGAAATTGGTGATAATGGAGATGATATTCAGAAGACACATCAGCATGCTTTCTGGAATGTGTTATAAAGTCCGACAATTGTCCACATTGATAATCACATACAATACATCTGTATGGTTTGTCGCTGGTCGAAATTTGGTCAGTTGTGTGCTCATGTGAGCTCACTACATGTATATTCGGTACAGCGGAAACTATTTCTTGGTCATTCATTGGTCCATCCAATTTATCACATTCCATCTTTTCTTTTTCCACAGTCAACTTCGAAACTGTCCGACGTTGATATAATACTACCGGAAACGGAGCTTCAAGTGGGCCCTGATTGGCTGACTGATCAAAGCGTTGGTCTTCCTGCTGAATATATATATATATTACAATATTACCAAGTAATGTCTAAATCAACCACAACGGCCATTCTATGCTACGCTTCTGAAAATCGACAAAAGAATAAACATTACACACATTTGATGATCTTTGATAAGTGCAGCGGAACGTGTATCCAAGGAGAAATCAATCCGTGGCCTTCATCTTTCGTTCAGCAGACGTCGTTCAACCTTCTCTACGTAAGGTCAATTAACAGTATTATTATATAAAAAATAGACAAACTTCTGTGTTATAGTTCATGTTAGCATATATAATGTACAAGCTTTCAACTTGAACTTGTATGAAATTCAACATATCACTTGACGTTCATAAAGTTAGACCGCGGTTCGCAATTCATTATTCGAGGAGACCAGCAATTATTTCCTCAGATATGGAAATCTGCATTTTTTTGTATTATGAGGACTTTGAACTCCAAACTCTGTATAGCAAGAGAGAATGTCATGCTCTATATTATATTTGCATATTCATATCCCAAATCTGACGCCAGGGGGCGCTGCTAGGGGCGCTGTTATAATGAGTCGCTGAATGACTGGTCCCGAATAACGAACTGCGAACCGCGGTCTAACTTTATGAACGTAAACTTCCGAGTTATACTTCATGTTAAATATATAATGTACAGGCTTTCAACTTGAACTTGTATGAAATTCAACAGAAAACTTGCTAAATCAACGTACCCACGGGTGAGCCTAAAGCAGTATCACAGTATTATTAGTTTCTTTGTGAACTGATCCACGATTCATTCTTCAGAACGTAGAGACAGGACAAACTCCATCTCAAACTGAACGGATATCGCTTCATCGCAGCGCTCATTCGCTTCTATACGATCTCTTCGTTGGCTCACCCAATAAATTGATTACTAAACGTTTGTCGGGGAAAAATGCTTGCGTTAGGTTTGAAATATTACCGCATTGTCATAGTGAACCAAGAGAAATACACGCTTCTTATAAAAATGTCATGAATTTTAAGATAATTCTTACTTACTTTGATCCCCTCGTTCATGTATACAAGCTTACAAGGAGCATCATCTAACTTGTTGGGTTCTAGCTTGATTGGTTCGGCTGATATTTCCTCCTGTTTGGGTAAGGAGTCGACTGGAATGGTTGGTATTTGCCCATTTTCCGATTTGATGCACGGGGAGGTGGAGAGATATTCCCAGTCAGACTGTTCTTGCTTGATTTCTCGACTCATAGGGTATTCTGTAAATTCTCGAGTGATTCCAGGCTTATATCCAAGTAGTCACTCGTGTCACGAGGATCAGTTTCCTGTTTAAACGACATCGCATTCACCAAGGAGCCCATGTGACGGTGTTCGTCAACTGGTGGGTCATTTTTGAACTCGACCTGGTGTTCAGATTGATTACAAAGCAGTGAATGTTCCATTGTGACTCGGTTGGGCGGGAGGGTTTCAAATTGATCACAATGCAGTAGTTGTTCTCTATCGTATTCCTGTGTATAAATTATACATCCTATAAAGTGGTCTGTTCATTACCACTTTGTCCATGGTAGCCAGCATGCTGATGATTAAAGAAGACAAATAAAGGTAAGCTTAGTCAAACAAATTACATTTACATTGTGTACCGGTTATGGTTTTTCTCGGTTATACTGCAATCCCAGTTACTAACATTCCGAATAAGGGATGACTGCAGCCCCGCAGCCGGTGCGTCTGGCAGTAGAGGTGGGTCTCTCATTTGTGCGTCTCGCAGTAATTAAGGAAGGTAACTCTTCAGAGTACTTTTTGCCTCGAAGATCTGCCCACAGGTATATTCATGGCATTAAATTGTGTATTTAAACTGCGACCATAATATCTACACAGCTGACACTACTTTTTGCCTCGAAGATATGCAGAAAGGTATATTGATTATATTAAATTGCGTATTTAAACTGCGACCATAATATCTACACAGCTGACACTACTTTTTGCCTCGAAGATATGCAGAGGGTGTATTGATTATATTAAATTGCGTATTTAAACTGCGACGATAATATCTACACAGCTGAAACAATTGGACATGGAAAAACTCCACAATGACGATGATATTTGTTAGGTAGTATTGAACAGTGGTACCTGTTCAATTTTAGAGACACCTTCAATGAATTCCACTGAAAAGCGGGCATCGCAGAATATTGAATCATTTTTCATCAATTAGCGTGCTGTTGTTGTTTTTTGTTCTATTTGCTTATTGTAATTTCTATGAACACGCAAGTGACGCAGAAGACCTGATTAAGCGCGAATTATTTTGCCGATAATTCATCATTGTGTTGCTGCAGAGAGAAGTCTCGGTGCGTCTCCCAGTAATGCCATTTGTCTGCAGCAATACACTGCCTACACACGACAATACTGGGACTGCAACAATGCAAGTCTCAACACACGGCACTACTGGGAGACGCACCGAGGCTTCCGTCTGCAGCAATACAATGCTCTACATACGGCACTTCTGGAAGTCGCGTTGATTTTTTTTGTCTGCAGCAATACAAATCTCAACACACAGCACTACTGAGGAGACGCACCATTTTTTTTTGTCTTCAGCAATGCAAGTCTCAACACACGGCTCTACCGGGATGACGCACTGAGATCTTTCTCTGCAGCAATACACTGCCCCACATACGACGCACCGAATGTATTGTCTACAGCAATATTTTCTTTGATAGGCATTTAGAAGTCGGCGTATATAACACAAGGCTATTCTATGGATAACAACTTCTTTATTGCTGTGGAGCTGACGTTTCATTGGAGATACTTCCAACTTTTTCAAAGCTAATATTGTATTGTTTACAGCAATATTGTATTGTTTACAGCAATACAAGTTTCTAAACACGGTAGTACTGGGAGACGCACCGAGACTTCCATCTGCAGCAATACAATGCTCTACATACGGCACTACTGGGAGACCTACCGATTTTTTTGTCTGCAGCAATACAAGTCTCTAAACACGGTACTACTGGAAGACGCACCGAAACTTCCGTCTACAGCAGTACAATGTCCTACACACGGCACTACTGGGAGACGCACTGATTATTTTGTCTGCAGCAGTACAAGTTTCAACACACAGCAGTTGGGAGACGCACCGAGACTTCCGTCTGCAGCAATGCAATGCTCCACATACGGCACTATTGGGAGATGCACCAATTTTTTTGGCTGCAGCAATACAAGTGTCAACACACATTCTCTCTGCAACAATACAATGCTATGGAAAAATCACTACTGGAAGATGCACAATTCTCCATATAGCATTTTTCAGTGGAATTCATGTTAAAGGTGTTTCTAAAATTGAACGGGTTCGACTGTTCAAAACTAGCAAACAAATATCATCGTCACTGTGGAATTAATCCATGTCTCATAATTGTTTCAGCTGTGTAGATATTATGGTCGCAGTTTAAATACGCAATTTAATACCATGACTGTACCTTTGGGCATATCTTCGAGGCAAAAATTACTCTTCAGAGTTACCTTCATTGGTTACTGCGAGACGCACTACTGGGAGGCGCACCACTACTGCCATACCCACCGGCTGCGGGGCTGCAGTCATCCCCTACTCAACATTCCTGCGGACATAGTGTGGCTCGTCTTCTCAAGGTCACGGCCCAAAGAATGGAAACGAATGGAACTCAAATTAACGAAATGAAACCAGAAGTCGTATTAATTTCATTCACTCCCAAATCTATAGATAAGATAAGATAACTTTATTGACACTAAAACACAGTCACATGGCTGGTTATATGGTCATTTGGCACAAAAGGACGAAAATACAACTGTCAGTGTGAAACAATAATATTTAACAAACAGGTTGAAGTATGTAATACCGTATATACGTATAGCAGTTACCAGTTGGACTAGCTGAAGTATAGATAGGCCTATACACATATTTCCAAGGAACTAATAAGTTTCAGTCTTCCGCAAGTTCTCACATAGTATCAGGTATTTGGCAGTGAGGGTCAAAATAGATTTGGAGATACTCCCAAGTACCAATTTAATCTTTTCGGTTTTCTGTAACTTTGAGAAGTATGGAAACATTTTCTGTATTGTATTGATGAATGGCACTCGTATATCCTTATAGCTTTGACATTCAAATAAGACATGGTATTCATCCTCGATAGATTCACATGAACAACGTGTACACAAGCGCTCAGTTCTAGTTATATTCTTGTATCGGCCAATTTCTATTTCTAATTTATGTGCACTAATTCTGTAGCGGCAGAGAACACTTCTTAATTCCTTGGAAACGACAAGATCCACATAACTGGCACGGTTAAACGAAGAAGTCATTAAAGCCAGAACTGTAAGTTTATCAGACGAGTGGATAGCAGATAGTATATCCTGCATTGCAATATCCTTAAGTCTACGAATTATGATTTCTATATCACATTTCGTAATATGGGACTGGTTAATATACATGTATCCAAGTCCACACGAGTCTAAAAGCATACGTATATAGGCAGCCCAGCCACTACTGCTCGATGTATTAGTGTACACTTCGAACACCAAAGTGCCCGGATTATCCAAGATATGTATCCAGAATTGTAAGAGGCGTTTCAGAATGTCAAATTTTAGGGGTAATCTGCCAAGTTCCACTCGACATGCGTTATTAACACTTTTAGAGTGAACACCCAGCAGCTCTTTAATAAATTTTAAATGTAAATATTCGAAGCCATCTGTGTCGCGAAAGGTGTTTAAGGTTCCCCAAACTTCACAACCATAGAGGATAATCGGCTTAATTACTGCATCGAACATTTTCTCAAACAGTTTGCAGTCAGTACTACAATTCAAAAGTTGTTTGAGTTTGAAATATGCTTTGAGTCCCTTATTACGCAAGTTTTCGATTGCAAGTGAGAAGTTGCCATTATTTTTAAGTATAATCCCTAGATACGTGTATTGTTTTACCACCTCAATAAGGTCTCCTTTAATATAGTATAACTTTTGCTTGGTACGGAAATTAGAATTAAAAATCATGACCTTAGATTTGTCAATATTGATTTGCAGTCCCCAATTTTGACAGAAATCCTGTAAAATATTTAGTTTAGATTGTAACCCTTCTGATGTGGACGACAAGAGGACAATATCATCTGCATAACAGAGTATGTTAACTACAGTGGAACCAGCGGAGATCGCTCCTAATGGATCACTATGAATTTCACTTATCAGATCATTGAGAAATATGTTAAATAGCAAAGGACTAAGAACATCACCCTGTTTAACTCCTTGAGTTGAAGAGAATGGTGGAGACAAACCATCAGGAAATTTAACAGCTGCAGTAGTTTCAGAGTACATGCTCTTCAATATGGAATACAGTTTGCCGCCTATGCCTATTTGAAGTAATTTATACAGGAGGCCTTCTCTCCACACAGTATCGAAGGCTTTACTCAGATCTATAAATGCAGTATATACTTTATTTTTCTTCGATTTTTCTTGTTCTACAATGTTTCGGAGGGTAAGAATATGGTCAGTTGTCCGACAGTTTGCTGTAAATCCGATTTGACTTTTATGAAGAATATTAGTACTGTCACAGAAAGCCTGTAATCTGTTTAATAAGATTTTATTGAATAACTTACCTAAGCAGCTAGTTAAGGTAATACCCCTGTAATTGTAAGGATCAGACTGGTCCCCCTTTTTATGCAAGGGCACAATGAGTCCATTATTCCAAGCCGATGGAAAATTTCCAGTCGAAAATATTGCATTAAACAATTTTAGTAGAGGGATGCCAAGTACTGAGATACCGTACTTGAACATTTCATTTATAGTTCCATCTTCAGCTGAACTCTTTCCATTTTTTAGAGTTTTTACAGCTTGTTCAATTTCTGAAAATGTGATTGCACTGTCAAAAAGTTCAGAAGTCTGAAGATTTGTTTCTAATGTAGACTTATCTGTTTTAATTTTGCTTTGAAAGTCATTGTCTTCAGTGTGATTCGGGGAGGATAAATTTGCAAAATGTTCTATAAAGTCTTTGTGATTCATTGTTTTGTTGGGATCAGGATCATCCTTAAGTTTCTTAAGTAGGTCCCAGAACTGTCTGGGATCTGTACCGTTTAGTGACTCCAGTTGATGAATTATGTCTTGTTTGTATTTTCTTCTGCAACTAGCTAATAGACGCCTATATTTTGATTTATGGGAATAAAATTTATGACGTATTTCACCATCTGATGGGTTTTTGTTGACTTCAGTTTTTAGTCTGACTAGAGTACGTCTCATATCTTTGCATGACTGCTCAAACCAAGGCTTGCGCCTGCTCTTTTTATGTTTTTTCGATGCAATAGAACAAGACTTATAGCATAACGCTTTATCACATATAGGATGCAAGATCTGAAGGAACTCATTCACCATTTCGTCACAACCAATATATGTGGATTTTGAGTATCGTTCAAAGGCCTTTACAGATTCGTTTGAATTTAATTCAGTCTGAAATTTTTCTTTTCCATCAGAGTTCCAAAAATATCTTTTCGGTAAGGGATGTAGTCTAGGGCTCTCCGTGGACGAAGGATGTATCATAATATTTATGTGACAGGTCAACATACAGTGGTCAGAGAGAAAGGTAAAATCTCCAACCTGAAATTTAAGGATTTGTGGTAAAAGATCTGCATGGGCTAACATGTAGTCCACAACACTACATCCACCATACTGCACAGAAGTATATTTTCCAACTGTATCACCAAGCGTCCGACCATTAAGCAGTCTCATTTGAGACTGCCTACACAGTTCCAGTAACAGTTTGCCACTATAGTCAGCATATTTCGTATCCATGTTATTTCTGAGAAGTGGAATGTCGGATACATAATTTTCATCAAAGATAGGGGAATGTTTTACGTCGTCGGACAGTATATAATCAGGAGCAGTGTTTGTATAAGCGTTCAGATCCCCACAGATCAACACGTCGCCAGACTTACCAAAGAATGAGACATCAGTGCCAATTAAATTAAACATTGTATCGGTATCACTAATATTACCCTGATTACGTTTAGGGGATATGTATACGACCCCAATGAACAGATCCTTGGGAAGATTGAAAAAGGATTTACACAGTTTAATCCACATAATGTCAGGATGTTTGGAGGGCGCTCCTATTTTACCCACACCTGTTGCTATAGGGGATTTCACATAAATACACAGTCCCCCTGAATTACGCCAAGCACGTTTGTGCTTAGTTCGACAACTGGGAACCAGTCTATCAAAACCATTTACTTGAAAGCTGTCCGAGTCTGACTCACAACTATCTAACCAGGTTTCAACGAAACACAGAATATCAACAGAACACGATAAACGTATAAACAAAGGGTCAGCAAACTTGTCTTTACTGAAACCTTGGATGTTCCATAGACCCAACTTGAGTCTCTGAGAAAACGGAAGCATATAATTATTATATGACTATCGGTGAAAATAAGGGGGGAAACCATACATCTGGGGTATCGGTGACATTGGAGTGGTAGAGGCTAGTACATTCCCACTGTTGTAACTGGGCCAGTAGTATGGTGAATTCATCATCGCCCATGGATTAGATTGTTGCTGCCAAGGCCATGCTGGCGGACCTACAGTAGGTACCGAGGGACGAATCAACTCAGGGGAGGTTATCTGTGGCTCAGGGGAGGCTACCCCGCTATCGTGGCCGGCCTTTCCACCTACAATGATCGGGTTGTCTTGAGTGAACTTCTGTGGCTGTTCAGTTGTATGACTTATGAGACCACCAATGGACTCATTGGGTTGGAGGGGTTCAATATCTGTATGACTAATACCCAGCACATGTCGTAAATGAAGGACGAGTCTTGGGACTCCATTCCGATCATTAAGATGAACTTTGTCATAGTATAATGATTCCTGTATCTGCGAACCACATTTTGTTACCACATTGTTGTCGGTGAAGGTAACACCGCAGGATAAGGACAGCTTGTGTAGGATTACATTTGCCCTGTTCACATGGGCACCGCAACTGTCCAATCGGGGCAGAATACCAGACAGGAACACTGAGCTGGCTGGAAACTTTTGTTTTACAGTGTTGAGCATTTGTGTAGCGTTTTTCTCGAACGCCTTCTCACCGACACGACTCAAATCATTAGTGCCCGTATGGATTACCACCTGGGATGCATGAATATTGTCACTCACTTTCAGAAAATCTGCCATTTCCAGTAATCCACCACGGACTACTTGTTTTCTGATACGTTTGTTCCTGGCGAACTTTCGCGGGTTCAATCTACTGAAAGACGAATCTGTAAGAATTAGCACATCAAACACAGAATTGTGGTTCTCAGGACCAACAATGGGCTTGTCATTCCCAGCATCAGCATTGTCAGTACTACTAGGTAAAGGTGTCGGTGTCATACATGTAGGTGTTCCCGACGACATCGTGCTGGAAGAATCAGGACAATTTGTGCTGACGACACTCCTGTGAGCTTCTTGTGTATTAGGCTCTTTACTTCCAGGATCGGGGCATTTTTCATCAGGGGGACAGCTGGGCTCAGTAGCCAGTAAATGTTTTTGTGTAACCACCGTTGACTGGTCTCGATCCGTTGTTACAGGTTTCTGGAGAGATGTATGTTCCACTTGTCTTGCACAAGTTTTATCTTCTTGCTGATGATGTTGCTTTGTGCTGTCTAGCAACGTTTGTCTCACATCCTGTATCTCACTTACGAGCCTACTTTCAATTTCAGCTAGTTCAGTGGAGAGCTGTGTTTTTATAGACTCAATGATTTTTTGAAAGATTTCTGCAGATGGGAGGGATTTGATGATGTGGGCTGTGGATTCCTCAGTTCTCGCCTTTATATCATTCCCAAAAGCTTCCAGTTTTGTGTCCTGGGTGTTTAGTTTTACGTGGAGAGAGTCCAACTGCTGACTCAGGTGTTTTGTTTTCCCATTGATGGTTTCCTGGATGCTGGATACCTTTTCTTTGAGTTTTTTGGTTCCAGGTGACTCACAGTTTTGAATACTATTAAAATCTGTAGTGAGTAAGTTACTAAGTTGGTCAACTGATCTTGCTAACGTTTGTACAACAGTGTCAATTTGAGTTAGCTTAGTATCTAGTGTTGTGATAGTCAAAATAGTTTGATCGCACAGAAATTATAATAGACATAAAGACTTCAGAATTTTCTGTCGCGCATTTTAACTTTGGTAGGACTCCGTCTCATTCGCCATCAAAACGATCATATTTAAGAAGAGAACACGATGGCTATGCCATATTGTACGCTGACATTGAAAACTTATTTTATTAATAGATCAATTGATATAAAAACATTAGTATACAAATTTGATGATGAAAGAGGGAAAAAAATATTTTAAATTAAAGCAACAGAAGAAAACTATGGAAAAATATATGACAAATGTAATACAGAATAAAATCCCAGAGAATAGAAGAAAATACAGTCAATTTGAGAAAACATTAAAAACCATAGTTGGATAGTTGAATGTTAAAATTGAAACTGGTCCCGACTAGAGATCGGTTGGTGAGTTAGTGAAGTTCAGAATCAGATGTTCGCCACGTCTGGGACGATAATTGCTCACACCTGAAAAACATAGCAATAAAAAGTCACGATTAACCAAGTAAACCTTACTACAACAACTCATTACGATTTGTTTGGCCGTTTGGTGTGCGGGTATACTGGCAAGTAACCTGATACAAGTCCGTTTATCAAGTCTATTTATCCAATTTTGTTTTCTTTGTTTTTCTTTTTTTTAACGTTAAAGAACCTTGTGTGACAGTCGCAGTTGGAATTCAGTTGTTCGGGTACTGACTTGGGCATGCCCACTGAAGAGATGAGGGGGAGGGACTATATTGACTTCAAGGGCGTAGACAAGTTGTGAAGTTTGGGGGGGCTTAGGGGGAGAGTCTGAGAGGGTGGTATCCCCCCTCGCAGCGTAGATTTTTTTTTGAAAATTGATGGTAAATTGGCGCTAACTGGGAGCATTTGAGCGGTAAAAAATTGTAAAAGTTGAACTTTTTTTTACGAAAATATCCTATAACAGTGGCGATCACTACGTGATATACAAGGTGAAATGATCATTCAATCCGGAGTTTGCACTATAATTCAAGTTATTTCTTAGACAATACTATTTTGCCTAGATAGCAGGGGCGGTGCATTGATGCGTGGTTGACCGCATGAGTTCTGGTGTTCGTTCTGAAGTTGCCAAACTTATCAAAAATGTAAGCTTAGTGGTCCTTTCTCGGAATAGTAGAGAAAATTATCCATATTCATCAAATTTACACCAGTTAAATAGTGACTTTGTGTCTAGGTTAGATGTTTTACCTGTATTTCTAGGGTTTCTCCGTGAAAATTATTCGAGAGTTCGTATCTCTCGTTTGTGAATAAATAAATACTCAACAAATGACTGAGATCTCAATCAAAAAAAAGTTTATGATGAAAAAGTTCTGAAAAAAGCTTTTTAGCCAACGTGTTGACCTTTTTCGTCCTAATTTGCGATATGTGATTGAATTGGAGCACATTATTCGTTTCTCGAAGAAAATCACACGGGGTCTTTGAGTCCGATATCGCCAAACTTTTGCGTTGTTCTCTGACAGATTGCAATTAGTCTAGCCCTTCTGGTAAACATTGTTGGTGATAATTTTACTTCCCCTGTAATATGCAACAATTGATAAAGATATGTCACAAGCTAAACATTTACTTCTCTGCTATGTTTGCTTCCTGTTTCATTCTTTCTTTCTTTCCTTTTTTCTCTCTTTTTTCTTTTTCTTCTTCTGTTTTTTTTTTTTTTTTTTTTTTTTTTTACCGGATGTCAATATTTGGGGGGGCTGAAGCCCCCCCAAGCTCCCCCTTGTCTACGCCCTTGGACTTGGGGTTTGATATTGCCAGACGACGGCAATGCAATTGGACAGTAAAATACGACTGAGCTGCTTTTGCTTCAAATTATAGGCAACCAAGTGGGAAAACAACATCGGTTATGTCTCCAAAATATGTAGCTTTGCAACTCGTAGTATGAAATTTGGACATTCCAGAAGAGTTTCCATCCTATGCCCAACATAATATAATAGCCATCAGAAGTCAACGAACGTTGGCTCTGAACTCAACACTGGACATTCGCGGCTGGCTAGCCAAACAACCCAATAAACAGTTAGCGAGCAATAAGAGAAAATCCCCTTTTTCTGTTTACAAGAATTTTACCCTGGCATAATTAACCAATATCGAATCGCAGCCTAGTTGTGCTAGAACAACGCACCGGTACAGAATTTTCCACGAATGCCTAAACAGGAATAGTGGAGCTGTCGACTCAAAAAAAAAATTGAACGCTTTATCCTAGAGCTGTTCTAGGATATGACTTACCGACAGGTAACAACAGTTCATCGGTTGCTCTCAGAAACGCTTCACCATGGAGCCGTAATAGGATATCATTTACCGACAGGTAACAGTTCTTAGGGTGCTCTCGAAAACGCTTTACCATAGAGCTGTACCAGGATATCACTTACCGACACGTAACAGTCCATCAGATGCTTTCAGAAACGCCCAGAATGTCGAATCAGCACTGTCCCCAAACACATCATTTAAATGCGTGACGGAGTATCCCAACTCGAAATTGAAGAATTTGGCGTTGAATCTGTTAAATCAATATAGTGTGTTATTTCTATGTCATTATTACTTCGAAGGCACACTTAAAATGCAGAACAGAAAAGCAGTTTCGTAATGATCTCCAAAAATACAGCGATGTTCCTTCCCTACTGTTGAGTAGTCCAAAAGAAATCCGATTGCATTTATGCTTATCATAAAAAGTACCGACACACGACTGTGACAGCGCTGTCTGCACCCACGACGACGTGTAGGCCTTTTTTCTGATAAGAGTTAAAATTATGGATCGTTCCATCGGGTGTATCCCACTCACATTTTGATTGTATTGATTGTGGGCGTTCAATGAACATCAGGTTCAGGTGATAATACAAACTCTCTGTAGTGTCCTATATTCATTGGTTGCATTGGTATTACGTAAACACAACGCGCCCCACCATGAATGTATATGGTCTAAGAACGGTGACCGGTGACCGGTGACGTTGGTCACTACTAAACATCACCATCGTATTTAAATCCGTCGTGTAATTATATGCATATATATATATAGCTCAATTTCTTTAATTAATTTAGTCAACTTCAAGATCAGTCTTTATAATTGGCTTCATAGTATTTTGATTATATTGTATACCTACCAAGTAAGTAATCTCTATTGCGTTCGTTCGCGAATTTCAAACTGTCGGCAAACTTCGCCATTAAGTTGGAGGATTTGTTCAATTGACAAGTAAATGTGACCGAACCGAACCGGACCAAGGAACTATTTCGTAGCCTGCTTACTACTTCGTTGTATTCAAGTAGAGGCGCTTGATCTTGAGCCAAATTCCAAGACTACCACGACCGAACTTACCTGAATTTGCTGTTTTTGTTTGCAGCCCTTTCCATAATTCTTTGAAAGGTTTCCCCTCTGTAGAAGACCACTTCCTGTGTGTGCTCAAATGTCGGCTCGGAGAGAACATTGCGGATTGTATAGGTAACGGTCCTCCTTCTGAACCACCATCCCCATCTACAATTGCAATGACACAATCTTGAATATTAGACCACCTCCATCTTGAATTACAGTGACACCATCCTGACTATTAGCTTACGCCCACCTTCAATTACACGGACACCGTCCTGAATATCCGCTCATCACCATAGTAGTAGTAAAAGCGTATCTATACGCGTTTCCTCTGCGGTGAGGCGGTCATTTCCTGCTGTGATACGGTCACTTCCGGTATTTCGATGAATATTATGGGATATCTGGGCTCATCAGAGGTTCTGAGCTATTTCTCCAGGGCGTTGAAGCGTTACGCTAGGCCTTGGCGGGCATTACTGTCCATCAAATCAAGCGTATCCCACAGTGCACAGTCGACCGGGGAGATGTCTATTTGGCTCATTCTTCCGTTGTCTCTCCTGATTTGAACATTTCTGCCCTAGTTTCTCTCCCCGGATACCGGCACCACCATCAGGTGAGAGCATACGCGTGCGATGACGCAAATGATGACGTCACTTCCGTTGATGACATCACTTCCATCAAGGTTCAGGTGCCAATGGTCACAATATGTGCGTGTGATCGGATGGTTGACAATACGTTAAGAAGTTACGATAGGGCGCTAAGGCGTTATGCCTAGACGTTAAGATAAGGCGTTAAGATATGGCGATACGGCGTTACTGTAAAACTCTCCGAAAAGTGCAAATATACTGGGTTTATGTTTCCCTACTATTAAGGAGCAACTGGACTGTAACTACGCTTTCTCTACTACTGATGATGTCACATTAGTCCACCCCACACGGCATATTAGCGGCTCATTAGAAACAAGGATAGTCCATATCCACTTCAAAACGTCCACACCGATACCGTTTTTCTACTGCACATGCGCAGATGGACGGTATTTCCACTACACACACGTTCAGTCGGACACTCCCCCACGAGTGCTTCACTATGATACCTCACACGACCCATTTGGACCAATATTGGTCCTCACCTGCCCAAAACGTCCATTCTACTGCCCTTTTCCACTGCGCATGTGCAGATGTGTGGTATTTCCACTACATACCGCCCAGTCTGACTCTGTGACAGCTTCAATAGAATACCGCCCACGGCCTATTTGGACCACGGATAGTCCAACTCGACTCCTCAGGCCTGCCTATGCACTGCGCACGCACACGATAACTTTTTAGCAAAAGTTACCCAATGGCCAATGGCCATCGTATTCTACAGCGTGAATCATGAAAAACAATAACCCACACGTCAAAGCGAAGTCCAGAGACGGCGAAAAAAACAAAAACAAAAAACCGCGCACGACACAAAACCAAACAAAAAAGGCACAGAAAAAAAATAACGATAGAGTAAAATGAAAAAAACATATATCTGTATTGAATGCAGATTTAGGATGCATTCACATTCATAAGGTGAAATTGTTTTGGCTCCCTAAGAAGTAGAAAAAAACTATGTACATTATTGCAGAATCTTATAAAACAGGTTATACCACCAAGCGCCTCCAGTGAAAGTTTCTCAAATTTGGCGATACATATCGCATCCTTATAGCAAATTACGAGGAGGAGGGGGGAATTTGGCTTAATGTCACACTCAAGTTTGTTTCACTCATATGGTGACAGTCAGTTTGGTTGGTGGAGGAAGCCGGAGTACCCGGAGAGAACCACCGCCCTTCGGCAAGTAACTGACAAACTTTCACACATGGACCAGCTGGGCTCGAACCCATGCCGGTTCAGCGGTGTGAGGCTAGCGGTCACCAGCGAAGCGCCTTAGACCACTCGGCCACCGAGGGCCCGCAAATTACGAGCGCAGCATGCAAGATTTATGGCGTTACGTTTCGTAACTTCTGTTTAATTCCGCTTAACCCAGGGCTAGGGGAGTAGTATACAGCAATGATATAGAGTCACATTGACCTTTGACCTCTGTGACGTCACGTGGAGGTGGAGAGGTCAAAGGTCAATGAGTGCACTTGAGCATGTACTCACTTGTATCCTCTCATCCCGTCCATCATCTGATCTTGGATCATGTTTAGACATGTTAGGGGATTTCTCCGCGGTGATGCGGTTTGGCGGTGATGCGGTCTGCTTCCGCGGACAGAAAGTAGTCTCAAGTATATAGAGGGCTGAGGGTATGTCTGACTGTATGGAATGTGTGTACTGACTTGTGTCTGGGCTTTTTCCATCAAGGGGAGTGCGCAGGTGTATGACGTCACTTCCGGTCTGCGTGAATCGGGCGTGACCTGGGTATGACTGTATGGGATGTACTGACTTGGTTCTGGGTTTTTTCCATCACGGGAAGGTCACGTGATAGTTCAAGGTCATATTGAATGATAGGAATGCATATACTGACCTGTTGTGAATATTGACTCTCATTGACCTTTGACCTCAAAAATTTGCATATCGTGACCTTTGACAGCCAATCAGAAGCGAGTATTTTGACCTCGTCTGACAGTATGGAATGCATGTACTGACTTGGTTTTGGGGGTTTTCCATCATGGGGAGTGTGCAGGTGTATGACGTCACTCCCGGTCTGCGTGAATCGGGCGTGACCTGGGTATGACTGTATGGGATGTACTGACTTGGTTTTGGGCGTTTTCCATCACGGGTAGTGCGCAGGTGTATGACGTCACTTCCGGTCTGCGAGTATAGAAAGAGTATTAAATAGCTTATTGACCTTTGACCTAAAAAATTTGCATATCGTGACCTTTGACAGCCAATCAGAAGCGAGTATTTTGACCTCGTCTGACTGTATGGAATGCATGTACTGATTTGCTTCTGAGGTTTTTCCATCATGGGGAGTGCGCAGGTGTATGACGTCACTTCCGGTCTGCGTGAATCGGGCGTGACCTGGATATGTCTGACTATGGAATGCATGTACTGACTGGGTTCTGGGTTTTTTCCATCACGGGGAGGTCACGTGATCACACTAGTTCAAGGTCAGGGTTTTTCCATGAAACCATGGGAAGGAAGACTTGTATATAACATAATCTATAGGTGTTGGACGATGTTATTAGGACGAGTCTAGCATCCAAGGGTCGAGCGTTTATTGTCCAGTATATCGCCGCAAAAAATAAACAAACAAAAAGGGGATTCCCCTTTGGCATCGATGGTGCTGCCCTCTAGAGGCAGGGTGGGTGCATGTAAAATTTCTCCAGATATAAAAAGCGGAACACGGACTTTACCGTAGAAAATACTCCTATCAACCCTATCCCAAAGGGCTAATATCGGTCCCCGGGCTTATCGGGGCCTGCTGAGAGAGGTAGGGTGGGGGAGTGGGTGTATGTCAATTTAGGATTTGTCCCGAAACTATAAAAAGCGGAACACGGACTTTACCCCTAAAAAAGGGGAAGACCCCTATCAACCCTATCCCAAAGGCCGAATATCGGTCCCCCGGGCTTATCGAGGCCTGCTGAGAGAGGTAGGGTGGGTCAGGATGAATATCGTCTCCGTATCCGTAGGCATGTAAAAGTTTCTCCAGAAAAAATATAAAAAGCGGAACACGGACTTTACCCCTACAATAGGGGAAAACTCCTATCAACCCTTCCCGGCCCGGCCCGGCCCGGCCCGGCCCGGCCCGGCCGCAGCGCGCGGGCCCGTTATCCGGCCGCACGCCTGCGCGGCATCACCGGAAGTGCGTGGGTGAATTTCGGGTCAAAAGAACCGCACTTCGAACGTCTAAAGTTTTTCTCTCCACCTGTTGCTCTTGTAACTTGTAACTCTTCGTCAAAATTTTTTGTGCTGGAATGCCCGCTCTTAGTGCACTCGATGGAGAGGCGTGCTATCACCCACCACTACTGGACTATGACAGCCATCCTTGATGCCCGGACTATGGACCACGAGCGCTCACGCCGGAACCAGCGACGGCTCGTTGGCCTAGTAATGGCCTTTGCCCTATTGACCCTGACGCTGTGGCAATGACAGCGACAGAAAAAGAACGGCTTTTCAGAGCCTCCACAGATGCGCTTATGTGCAATCGATATATACGAGGGTCAGTCACAGTGTGCGTCATTCACCGATCGTCATTGGGTCAACCATGTCACCGAGGGACCTGACCATAAATACGAGAGACAGTCAGAGTGTGTGTCATTCAACGTTCGTCATTGGATCAACCATGTCACCAGTCCTACGAGCCACCCTTCCCCTTACACCCCTGGTGGGGTTACACGTCTATGAAGATAAAGTCACCATCGTTGAAGACCGTGGAGATGTTTGCTGGTCGCGCGCTGAGACCGTATCGAATACGGTTACGCTTCACCGTGACGGCTGGACCAAATTTAAACGGGTGTTGAGCGGTGAGCTCCACGGAAACCTCGTCCACATAGACAATGCCATCTACGTACACCGTTGACCCTTCTTCCCACGCCTGGGCCGTTACCAAGACCCTACGCGAGGCTTCACCCTAGACCCCGATCTATGGACAGCCTTCAAGAAAGTGGTGCCCATTGTCGACCAGCTGTTTACACCGGACGAGCGGTCAGCTGTTCAGTTGGAGTGGGCTCGTGCCCTGAGTGAAGCGGCGGCAGAACCCAATGAACAAATTACCAAACCTAGCAATGAAGCGGAGGCAGACGACGATGCCATTGATTATCCGGCTTGACTGTCAGCCCAGTGACATGACCACCCGATCCTTTGATCTCACGTCATCAACTTTTTCTCCTTATAAATACGGGAGACAGTCAAATCTTGTACCATTCACGTACTGATCATGACGGAGCATATACTACGAGCGTTTCTCAGCTTGACCCCCGAGGTCTTTCTGCACGTCTATGCGGATAAGGTCGACATCATGGAGGAGGTAGAAGACATCTGTGATGTAGACCCTAGACAACCGTGCCCGGCTCATATTCGTCTGTCCCGGGAGGGCTGGACCAAATTCAAACGGGTGTTGTCTGGTGAACTGGACGGCGACCTCATCCACTTGTGTCACGATGTGTACATCCGACGCCACCCCTTCTTTGCTCAATTGGCTAGGCTAGATGGGGGTACAGTGCATTTTACCCTTCACCCTGTTCTATGGTCTGCATTGGAAGATGCCGTGCCAGATGTGGATCAAGTGATTACGGAGGAAGAGCGGTCATCAGACGAGTTGGACTGGTTATTTACCATGGGCAATATGCTGGTAAAAGCCGAAGAAGAAAATCAGAAAGAAACTCCGGCCCAAGATATACCGTTATAAATAAACGATAGAGCCAGGGTTCATCATCATTTGTCACCAGGAAGAGCTGGGAAAAGGTGTTGGATAACTTATACTACGGTCCCGACAGTCCGGCGGACTATAGTGCATTGTCGGCTCTCTATCGATCGGCCAAACCCCACGGGATACAACGTGCCCAAGTCCGAGATTGGTTAAAAAAACAAGACACCTATACCTTACATCGATCTGTCCGTCGCCATTTTCTACGAAACCGGGTCATCGTGGGAGGAATAGATGCCCAGTGGCAAGCGGATTTGGTCGATGTGAGCGCCTTTGCCAAACACAACGATGGGAATCGGTATATCTTGACGTGCATCGATATCCTGTCGAAGTATGCGTGGGTGGTACCCATCCGGACGAAAACGGGGGCAGCGGCCTTCACGGACATCTTCAAGACCGGGCGCAAACCCTTGTATCTGCAAACCGACGAAGGCACGGAATTCCTCAACAGACCGTTCCAACAGTTTCTGAAAGCCCAGAAGGTGTTTTTCTTCCATACGTACAACGAGACCAAGGGTTCCGTTGTGGAAAGGTTCAACAGGACATTCAAAGGCCGCATGTATAAATATTTCATCTATAAGAATACAAGGCGGTACATCGATGTTCTCCCGAAACTTGTGAGTGGTTACAATCGAGCCTATCACCGGAGTATAGAGAGAGCCCCCATTACTGTCACCCAACGCAATGCAGCCCAAGTCCGGCGTGTCTTGTACCCCAGACAATTGCAGCGAACGCCGAAGGAGATGTTCAAGATCGGGGACCCTGTACGGATCAGTAAAGTCAAAGGTCAATTTGAGAAAAGTTACTTGCCCAACTGGAGCGATGAGCACTTCCTGATTAAACAGCGCCTACCCCGACAGCAGCGAGTCTATGAACTGGAAGATCTTCAAGGGGAACCATTGCTAGGCACGTTTTACGAGACGAAATTACAGCCTGTCGTAAAAACAAAGCAAGACTACTACACAGTGGAGCAGATTTTGGAAAACGGAACGCCGACGTGGCAAACTGTTTCATTTCGTCAAATGGCAAGGCTGGCCCAGTTCCTTCAATTCCTGGGTCGCGGCCAATCAGGTGAAACGCCTATAAAGCCAGACACCACTACCATCAACCTTCATTCCACGTTCGACCACGGTGCTATGGAAAAACAGCAGCTGCCTCTGAACACAGCGTCTCCCAAAACGCGCAAAGCGCAAGTGGGCTTCGTGGTGATATTGCTAACCCTGCGGAGTGTGTTGTACGGAGGTGTGTTTTACGACGTAGCCTATCTCAGCACTCTACTTAACCAACTTAGAACTCCAGCTGTGAGTGGCAGTCAAACCAGGCTAACAAACTTCTCTACACCAGTCACCTCCGTGATCGAAACGAGCCCAGTCATCACCACCACCAAACCACGTGTACAAGCCACATCGAGCTCCACACCAAGTATACAGTCAACATCTACACCAAGAACACCCACTACGTCTGAAAACCCACCGGCTTTCATCACTCACAGTGATCGCCCATCGACAACGACGCCCGGCGTTGTACCCACCACCACTCCAGTTCACTCGTACCAAATTTACAAGAGCGGGTTACCACGGCAGGGCATACAGCTCAAACCATGGACCCTCGGTGGCAGCATCCCTTCACTTGCGTCATCGCAGGACCGACGGGCTCCGGCAAAACGCACTTCGTCAGGAATCTCCTTCAACACGCCGACAGCATGATCACCCCACCCATTGCCCGAGTCGTGTGGTGTTATGGAGAATGGCAGGCAGCGTATGCAGCAATGCCCCACATCACGTTCGTGGAAGGCCTACCTAACCTGGCCGATTTGGAACCCGACACATTGGTGGTTCTGGATGATCTCATGGCGGAGACGGATGCGCCCGTCACCCAACTCTTTACCAAAGGCAGCCAGCATCGACGGCTCAGCATCATCTACATTGTGCAGAATCTGTTCAGTAAAAACAAAGAACATCGGAACATCAGCTTAAATGCCCACTAACTGGTGGCCTTCAAAAACCCGAGCGATACCACTCAACTGCTGCACCTGGCGAGACAGATGTATCCCGGCCGTACACCGTTTGCGTTGGAAGCCTTTAAAGATGCGACAACCGCTCAGCACGGGTATATCCTCTTCGACCTCAAGCAAGCCACCCCGATCACCTTCGACTACGGACCAGAATCTTTCCCGGAGAGACTCACCACGTTTACATGCAAAAATAATGTAAACACACCATAGTGGCTCCCCCAGCTGGGGTGTGTGTATTTGATGATGGGGATAATAAAAAGAATTAATACCACATCCTGGTTGACTTTGTCTCTGTTCGATATTCAGGGTTTAGCCCGCTAAAGGATAAAAAGAGCAGAGTTGTGGGTTCTAGCATTAGTTGTACATGATGTCTGCGCGAGTACGGAAGCACGCCCCGACGCTCCGTGTATTGAAGACGGCCCCACCCGAGTTGGTCCGAACCATTGTACGCGGTGCGGACCCTGACCTTGTACGCTGTCTGTGCGAGATTGGGTACAACCTGTTAAAAGGCAACGTACCACTGACTCCGGCTCAGAAGATCAAGCTGACCAAGCATAAAACAGGTCTCCGAACCCTAGTCCAGAAGTGAGTCTCTTAAACACAAAAGAAAAAGGTGTTACAGAAAGGCGGCTTTCTCGGGGCCATCTTAGCACTGTTGGGCGCTTCCGTGTTGGGTCCATTATTGGGTGGACTCTTCGGCCGACAATGAACCACACGAAGAAAATGGTCCTCGTCGAACCACGGCTCCTGCAAAACCTCCAATCACCCTACCCTGTCCCACCTACGGTGAAGACCATAAAGACCCTCGATGAAGAGATGCAACAGATCTTACAAAGACCGGGGTTAAGCGACAGTGAGAAAGTACAACGGTACAATGAGACGCTTCAACGGTACATGACGTTCATGGACCGATACAAACCCCTCTCTACCCCAGCACCACCACCACCACCACGCGACACACCGCCGACCTCAGCACCGCTCCCACAGCCGCCATTACCAGGGGTACCACCCACAGCCCCACAGTGGGTGGAAGATGAAGTCCTGAAGAGTGTACCTGCATCGTTCAAGAAACAAGCTGGCCTGGTATTACAACGGATGAAACAGAATTCTAACATGACTTGGAATGATAAAGGTGAACTACTGGTACAGAATCAGGTTGTCCACGGTACCCAAATGACGGATTTAGAGAATGACCTGATGCGTCAACGCAGGTCGCACACGGATCCTCGTGGAGGGGAGGTCTTCGCTCAAGGCTTGAAAGACATGCATGTACCACGGGAATTGGTGGGGAACCCCCAGCGCTGGGCCTGGATGCAGCGGACCCAGCAAACGCCTTGTGACCCACTACCTTCTTGGGAAGCCGAGTGGGAACCGGAGTCACCCCCCAAAACACCACAACAACGGGCACCTTCTTTTCACTCCTTTAAAAAACCACCCTTGATCAGGAAACCCCACATTTCCAGGGCCGTGTCAGGTAGCAAGCCACCGCGACGAACACGACGCCGGACACAACCGCCCAAGGCATGGAACACCTATTAAATCCAACAGCAGCAGCAGGACAGCTCAGTCGCCATGTTTTACCTCGCCCTACCCAGTAACAGTTCGCTGGATGTGTTTCCTGACCACACCTTGGCCAAGTACGTGACCCAATTACCGCAACCGTTGCATTTACCTGGACGATGGGAATGTGGCCTCGTGGATATCCAATACCCTTACTCGTGGTACAACGTTCGAGCCAATGAAGTGTGGTACGAGGTGACCTACGAAGGAAAAAACACCCGACTCACCCTACCCGAAGGCCAATACGATACCCCCAAGGAGTTCATGCAGGGGTTGACAATACTGTTGCATTATAAGGCCCTACGGGAGGTCATCAATACTTCAACACCCGTCAAATCCTTTCCTTTCAAGAATCACATGGACTTCGATTACAACGCGCACAACGACAAGGCACAGCTCCTCCTCACCGCCAACGTGAGTGTCGTACTGAATCCTATCCTACAGCAAATGCTGGGTCTCGCTCACCGGACCTACACGGGTCCATTCAAGGACCATGGCCAGATCCCGATGGATATGAAGTCGGGTATGTACGGACTCTACGTCTACTCGGACGTGGTCGACAACCACATCGTGGGCGATATCAACACACCTCTGTTACGTACAAAGACGTATGGAGATCAAATCACCCACAGTTTCACCCACATGCTCTACCTACCCGTACGACAAACCGACATCAACACTATCACGGTGGATATAAGAGATGACACGGGACGACCGGTGGCATTTGAACAAGGAAAAGTGGTGCTGACACTTCATTTTCGACAAGCACGTGCTCTCCACTTTGTATAATAAAAGTACCTTACGAGTGCGATGCACGCAGCTATATGGACTATTATGCCCAACAGGCCGGGGGTGGCCTTCCGGTATTTGCAGGTGCACGCATGCAACGAGGATATGGGCTGGGGAACATACTCGGGAGTATCGTCAAAACGTTCCTGCCATTGGTGACGCGTGGGGTGAAAGCGATCGGCAAACAAGCAGTACGCAGTGGACTGCAAGTCGCCGGTGATGTCTTGGGGGGTACGGCACCCAAAGAAGCCTTGAAACGGCGGGCCAAAGAAGCGGGAGGCATCTTGGTGGCCAAAGCACAACGCACCGTAGGGAATAAAAGACCTGCACCAGCGAGACCAGGCATCAGTCGACGTCCGACCCAGCGACGACGCACATCGAAGACCCAGGATATCTTTTCTTAAACATGTCCTTAATCCACGCAGAGTCCTGCCCCTCCACCAACAGTGAATTTGATTTGTGGACCGTCCCGCCCACACAGACCAGTGCCGAACAAGGATTATGGGTGGAGCATCTACCGCTCTCCAGCATCAACGAAACAGGGCCCATCGAGTTCATCATCAGTAATGCGGATACGGCCTATGTGGATTTAGCCCATACATACTTGTATGTCAAAGTCAAGGTCGTCAACGGTGATGGCTCCAGAATCATCCAAGCTGCAACTGTGAGCCCGACGAATCTCTGGCTGCACTCTATGTTTCAACAGGTCAATATTTTCATCAGCGACAAACTCATCAGTGACTCGACCAACACGTACCCCTATCGAGCCTACATCGAGACACTGTTGTCGTATGGACGAGAGGCTAAAGAGTCTCAGCTGACAGCCGCTTTATTCTACCAAGACACAGCCGCGCACATGGGCACGGTGGACAATGAAGGATATAACAAACGGCGAACGGCGTCTCGGTGGATCTCATGGGTCGACTGCACGCAGACCTCTTCATGCAAGACCGGTACCTCTTGAACAAGATCCCCATCCACTAACGTAGAGGGGCATGCAGCTGACTATAAGATTGTCATCCAAGACGCAGTCCTGTATGTCCGAAAAGTGAATTCGAATCCAGCCGTTCAATTGGGACACATGAAAGCCTTGGAAACAAAACTAGCCCAGTACCCTATCCGACGTGTACAAACCAAAGTGTTCTCTGTGCCTGCTGGAAATATGAGCGCCAACAAAGAAAACCTGTTCCTGGGGGAACTACCCAAACGATTGATCCTGGCCTGTGTGGAAAATACTAGTTTCAGCGGAGCCTACCCAGAGAACCCGTTTGACTTTCAACATTTCGGCATCAATTTTGTGGCCCTGCATGTGGACGGACAACAGGTCCCAGCCACGGCCTTAACACCGAACTTTGGGCGCGCGAATTTCATTCGAACCTATCAGAGCCTGTTTACAGCCACCGGTCAAATCAACCAGGACGAAGGGAATATGATCAGTCGGGAGGACTACGCGAACGAATACACGCTGTTCTGTTTCGATCTGATCCCCACCTTAGAGAACGACCATCAGCAGGCCCTCGCCAAGCAAGGCAATTTGCGGTTGGAAATCCACTTTGCACGAGCCCTCGGGACCACCGTCAATGTGATCTGCTACGCCGAGTTTGACAACATCATTCAAGTGGACAAGGCGCGCAACGTCCTGTGTGACTTGGCCACCTAACATGGATACAGACCAGATAACCACCGTGCTGGAGAATGACCCAGGGACACGTATGGTCTTTCAAGGGGTGTTCGCCCGAGATGTGTTCCCATTAGACCGTATGTATCCTGCTGCTTACGTTCTCAACACGGACCCGATGGATCGGTCCTGTGAACATTGGGTGGGCGTGTACTTGACAGAACAGCTGGGTGAATACTTTGACCCGTACGGCCTGCCACCCCTCCATCCCGATTTAACAGACTTCATGGATCAAGGCACAGAGACGTGGTGTTGGAACAGTCAAACGTTGCAAAGCCTGGCCAGTAGCGTGTGCGGACAGTATTGTTTGTTTTACCTGTGCCATCGATGCCGGGGAAGAAACTTATCTACCAGCGTACAGATGTTTGACGAGTACCCCATGGCCGAGGACCGCGATGTACTCGTATATGACTGGGCCGCTCATCATTTCAATGTACAATCCCCGTTCTGGGCTTAAGTTCTATCAATGTACAAGCCCCCTGTTCTGGGCTTAAGTTCTTTCACAAAAAGCCCCCCGTTCTGGGCTTAAGGTCTATCGATTTCAATGTACAAGCCCCTGTTCTGGGCTTCAATTTTCACGTGGTTGTTCTCACGTTGTTGTTGTTCACTGAATAAAAAAACAAAATGAGATCTCACCAAAAAAAACACTGTCTTCTGTGTTTTCTATATGAGCATAAAACAAGCGGCCATGAAGGCTATGACAGACATGTGGGGATTTGGTCAAACTGGCCTTGAACACCGTGGAGATAGTAGCCAATCAGTGGCCTAGGATGGGGCCAAATGTAACCCATCAATGTCCAGAAAACAATGCAAGAACACTGCAGTAAAATGAAGAGCCAATGAAATCAGCCCACAGACCAAGTACATGTTTTGGTCTAGGTTAAGAGCGGGCATTCCAGCACAAAAATTTTGACGAGGAGTTACAAGTTACAAGAGCAACAGGTGACGTGAAAACACTATAGAGGTTCGAGGTGCCGGGAGACATGACCGAATCCCCACATGTCACCACGAAGACGGCGAGTGGAGACTCGTGCAACACCTATAGATTAAGTTTACTAGGACTGGTACCAAGATAATGACATGACTCGGTCATCAATGTCTTCTGTTTATATGTACGAGCTTTCACTGAATCCACCCACTGCCCTCATGGCTATGTCCCCACCCCAGGGGATCTGGGCCGACCCTCATATATTCTATATCTATAGGTTAGCCAGGTGTTTGAACGGACATGAATATCCCTACCACGTGACGTAAATCGGAACCAACCTCGCAGGAACACCCAAAGGAGCCGCAGTGATTAAATAAAATAGGGAGATTGCGTGCCCTTTCTATACTACTCAGCGCGCACTACTCATCGCACATGCGCAGTCGACCCATTCTACTGTAGGGTGCAAGCCTGGCCCATGGAATCTCAGGTAGTGAAAACCCCAGGTCTCTCGCCCCACCCTATACTGCGCCACACCTATGCGACCCGCTGTGCCCTTTCTATACCACTCATCACGCATGCGCAGTCCACCAATTCTACTGTAGGGTGACCAAGGGAGCTCATGAAGTAGGAGGAGTCGGACACGCCACGGATTAAGAAGCGAAACCCACATGTCTCTTGCCTCCCTGGCCTGCTTCTTTAATAGTATGAGTAAATCGGAGTAGGAGGAGGAGGAGTAGGAGGAGGAAGCGGAGGAGTAGTAGGAGAAGTAGGACACGCCACGGATTATACTAGGGAGATTACCGTAAGTTCCATGGTTGCATGTATTTTTTCGTGCCAATACGGTTCTGGGGAAAACTGGGGGTTCCTCACTGGCCGCTTAACATGGGCATAGTGCTGGCGATATTGTGGGGGACCCTGTGCATTCCATGGATGCTTCGGGAGGGCGGATAAAGGCTATCTATTGGCCCGGAGAGGGCCGAGCCTTGCCGGAAGGGGGGCCTTTGACATTTTGACCTGAATGTGACCTTTGACCTTTTGACACGAAATTCTGGTGATGCCGCGCAGGCGTGCGGCCGGATAAGGCGCGCGCGCGCTGCGGCCGGGCCGGGCCGGGCCGGGCCGGGAAGGGTTGATAGGAGTTTTCCCCTAGTGTAGGGGTAAAGTCCGTGTTCCGCTTTTTATATTTTTTCTGGAGGAACTTTTACATGCACCCACCCTACCTCTCTCAGCAGGCCCCGATAAGCCCGGGGACCGATATTCGCCCTTTGGGATAGGGTTGATAGGGGTTTCCCCCTGTTTTAGGGGTAAAGTCCGTGTTCCGCTTTTTACAGTTTCAGGACAAATCCTAAATTTACATACACCCACTCCCCCACCCTACCTCTCTCAGCAGGCTCCGATAAGCCCGGGGACCGATATTAGCCCTTTGGGATAGGGTTGATAGGAGTATTTTCTACGGTAAAGTCCGTGTTCCGCTTTTTATATCTGGAGAAATTTTACATGCACCCACCCTGCCTCTAGAATGCAGCACCATCGATGCCAAAGGGGAATCCCCTTTTTGTTTGTTTATTTTTTGCGGCGATATACTGGACAATAAACGCTCGACCCTCGGGTCGCACGGATGCTAGACTCGTCCTAATAACATCGTCCAACACCTATAGATTATGTTATATATAAGTCTTCCTTCCCATGGTTTCATGGAAAACCCCTGACCTTGAACTAGTGTGATCACGTGACCTCCCCGCGATGGAAAAACCCAAAAACCCCAAAACCCAGTCAGTACATGCATTCCATACAGTCAAACATACCCAGGTCACGCCCGATTCACGCAGACCGGAAGTGACGTCATACACCTGCGCATTCCCCATGATGAAAAAAAAAAACAGAAACAAGTCAGTACATGCATTCCATACAGTCAGACGAGGTCAAAATACTCGCTTGTGATTGGCTGTCAAAGGTCACGATATGCAAATTTTTTAGGTTAACGGTCAATAAGCTATTTAATACTCTTTCTATACTCGCAGACCGGAAGTGACGCCATACACCTGCGCACTCCCTGTGATGGAAAACCCCCAGAACCAAGTCAGCACATGTATACAGTCAGACGAGGTCAAAATACTCGCTTCTGATTGGCTGTCAAAGGTCACGATATGCAATTTTTTTAGGTCAAAGGTCAGTAAGCTATTTAATACTCTTTCTATACTCCCAGACCGGAAGTGACGTCATACACCTGCACACTCTCCGTGATGGAAAAACCCCAGAACCAAGTCAGTACATGCATTCCATACAGTCAGACGAGGTCAAAATACTCGCTTCTGATTGGCTGTCAAAGGTTACAATTGGAGCTCTTCTGTGTTCGGAGGTAGTTTTACTCCCCAATATGCAAATTGTTGAGGTCAAAGGTCAATGAGAGTCAATATTCACAACAGGTAAGTACATGCATTCCTATCATTCAATATGACCTTGAACTATCACGTGACCTCCCCGTGATGGAAAAAACCCAGGACCAAGTCCGTACATCCCATACACTCATACCCAGGTCACGCCCGATTCACGCAGACCGGAAGTGATGTCATACACCTGCGCACTCCCCGTGATGGAAAAAACCCAGACACAAGTCAGTACACACATTTCATACAGTCAGACATACCCTCAGCCCTCTATATACTTGGGACTACTTTCTGTCCGCGGAGGCAGACCGCATCACCGCCAAACCGCATCACCGCGAAGAAATCCGCTAACATGTCTAAACATGATCCAAGGTCAGATGATGGATGGGATGAGAGGATGCAGGTCAGTACATGCTCAAGTGCACCCATTGCCCTTTGACCTCTCCACCTCCACGTGACGTCACAGAGGTCAAAGTTCAATGTGACTCCATATCATTGCTGTATACTACTTAGGGGCCTTATGAATCCATGTATTTTAAGAAGCTCGTGATGTGCATATGAACAGTCACAATCAAAGCGTGACAGAATGAATGAGTGAATATGATTGAACGTCGCTTTCAACACTAGTTCAGTCATATCACGACGTTTGGTCCCACCCGGAAATCACACGGGTGGGGTCCTGTTCCTTTTGACATCCGGGACCCCATTCCCTTTCACACCCAGAGACCCCACGGGTGCCCCAGTTAGTCGCCACTTACGTGACAGATGCATCATACTCTAGATAACGACTTTACACCAAAAATTATATGGATTAAGGATATTGATCCGATACGGATTTGATACTTTTGGAACCTCGTGATATCTTGATGCCGGTTTCTTTAAAGCATTTTTATGTATACTATGATTTTTTGTCTTCTTGAATTTGTTGCTGATGCTGTGATATGAATTAGGTCTTTGGATTATGGACGCGGAAATTTCTTTGTCGACGGCTGAATATTGAATGACAGACCAGGCGCTTGTATTTCGATTGAAATGATATTTGATATTTAAATTATTTATACTTCATTTGCTTGACGGCGAATATTTGAGAAAAAAAATGTTTTGGGAAGCAACAAAACAGGTAAAGAAAATAGAGTTCACACCGGCGAAGATTTTTTGTTTTATTGCCCGGAAACACGCTAGAAAGCGTCTCCGGCCGTGTAAGACCCCTGGAGCTTCCGAGGCCTAGGCGGCCCCTGATGCCTCACACGACCCATTCGGACCACCGATGGCCACCTCGAACCCAAAACATCCACCCAAATGCCTTTTTACTAGTATTTCCCGACTGTGCATTGGCAGATTGACACCCGAAGTCCCGTGACAGAACGTGACCCGGAAGCGACCTTTGACCCGGAAGTGACCTTTGACGCGGATGTGACGTCCGAACAAGACCAAACAATTAAGAATTCAACGAGAAAAATAACCGTCATATAACGTTTGCGCGAAACCTAATATCAGCCATCTTCATTTTATCTACGTTCCCACTTCCAACCTGCCTTGATTAATCTCACCCCTTCAGTGATCAACATCTAAGGTGTAAATTTCACCTACGGACCTTCGACGAACCAATCAGATCCTACAGACGATTGTGTATAGAGTGACATCATCCTCAAGTAACGGCGTCATTCCTCCTAATATGGTGTTTGTATTAGCCCACTATATAGGACAGCCAATCAATAGCGCTCTTCTACGACCCATTTCGAAATTCAAATGTTTCGAGGTCAATGACGTCTCGTGTCTATTTATAAGTTCATTGAACATTGAAGGGGCCAGATATATCAAGGGAAGTTCGAAGTGGGAACGCAGGAATTGGCTTGATAAAATGAAGATGAATATCAACGTTCATGCTTACAAATAAAGGTTTGAAACTTAATCATAAAGTGTTAAAATAACTCTTGAATAACTTTATCAAAATGAATTTCCGTGTCGTTTTTGAGAATGGAAGATATCTCAATACTGTTAGTCTTTTATTGTGATTATTCATTTGGATGACAGCGAGTGTTGACCATATTTTCACATCTCAAACTATGTTAGACTGAATTAGACGTAAAGGCGTTACGAAAAGTGTGGACCAAGATTACACGCTATACCATTGATATGATCATACATTTGTGTCTATGTGTCAGTTCCATGTTGAGAAGCCAGCCATTTGAATTTCATTCCACGCGTGAAAAGCCACGCCTGAATGTTGCGAATTCACTGGTGTGAAATAGCGTAATATCTTATGAATAGTATACACCCCCTACATCCGAAGTAGTAGTATAAGCGTAAAAGAGGTCTCCTTTGCCAGGGAGGAAACTCTTGATTTCCCTAAATTATCCGACAGGGGGCGCCACCAGCTCAAGGTTATAGATTGCATCAGCATTGGCTGTGTGCCAAGTTTTGACCACTATAGGTCCGGCAACCTTAGACCTCGTATTCTTCCGCGGTGATGCGGTCATCTCTGGCGGTGATGCGGTCACGGGAGAAAGCCTCCGCGGAGAAAAAGTAATCCCCAGAATTCAAATACGCTGCATGGTCCGATTGGATCGAGTGAGGTATCAATGTGAAGCATTCGTAAAGGGGCATCTGGTGGGCTGGGTGTGGGGTTCAAATAGCGTCATTCTGCGCATGCGCGGTAGACCAAGGGTATGGAAATAGACGTTTTGGGGTCTAGGGGAGCCACTAATGGTCTGATGGAGTTGAGTGAGGTATCAATAAGAAGTCTATGTGAGGGGACATCCGACGGGTGGGTGTGGGGTTGGAATAGTGGCATTCTGCGCATGCGCAGTAGACCAAGGGTATGGAAATAGACGGTTTGGGATCTAGGGGAGCCACTATTGGTCCGATTGGGTCGAGTAAGGTATCAATGTGAAACCTATGTGAGGGGGCATCCGATGGGCTGGGTGTGGGATTGAAATATGGGTATTCTGCGCATGCGCAGTAGACCAAGTGTATGCAAATAGGCGATTTCGGGTCTTTGTGGACCACTAATGGTCCTATGTAGTCGAGTGAGGTATCAATGTGAAGCACACATGAGGGGGCATCCGCCTGGACTAGTGCCTCGGCCGTTGGCGCCATTCTGCGCATGCGCAGACAGGGAATTGTGGGAAAAGGGTATGGAAATAGACGTTTTGGGATTTAGGGGAGCCCCTAATGGGCCGATGGAGTCGTATGAGGTATCAATGTGAAGCCTATGTGAGAGGGCATCTGACTGGACTAGTGGCTCGGGCGTTGTCACCATTCTGCGCATGCGCAGACAGGGAATTGTGGGAAAAGGGTATGGAAATAGACGTTTTGGGGTCGACATGGGCCACTATGGGTCCTATGGAGTTGTATGAGGTATCCATGTGAAGCCTATGTGAGGGGGCATCTGATTGGACTAGTGGCTCGGGTGTTGTCACCATTCTGCGCATGCGCAGACAGGGAATTGTGGGAAAAGGATATGGAAATAGACGTTTTGGGATCTAGGTAAGCCCCTATTGGTCCGATGGGGTCAAGTGAGGTATCGATGTGAAGGATACGTGAGGGGGCATTCGCCTGGACTAATGTCTCGGTCGCTGTCAACATTCTGCGCATGCGCAGACAGGGATCGACATGGGCCACTCTGGGGTCGACATGGGCCACTAATGGTCTGATTGAGTCGATTGAGGTATCGATGTGAAGGATACGTTAGGGCGCATCCCCCTGGGTGGATGGGTGTTAGGAATATCGTCATTCTGCGCATGCTCAGGCAGGCCGTAGTATGGAAATAGACATTTTGAGGCCGATATGGACCATTATTGCTCCGAATGAGTCTAGGGAAGTGTTATTTTGTAGCTCTCGGGGTGTAGACCACGACTTGAAGGGATGTTCACGTCATCTGTGACGTCACTGGTGACGTCATCAGTGAGAGTAGTAGCGAAAGCAGGAGTTTCGGAGGTTCGATGGAGTGCATTTGGAGTAGATAACGGCCTAATAAGTGAGTGAGTGAGTGAGTGAGTGAGGCGTGCACAACGCCCGTGGACGCATTAACGACGGTGAGTGAGTGAGTGGTCATATAAGGTCGTTTGTACACCATTAGCCTCAGTCTGTATCCATCCTTTGACCGGGTACCATGTCGAGTACATGTCCGTTCTGTCAAAAGACACTCTCTCGTCGCGACAATATGCTCAGACATATGCGTCTAACGCATAGACAAGATACACCACCAAATCCCGCTATAGGTCCACCAAGTGGCGTAGAACATCCCTATACGATGACGGTGAGCGGCCCCACGGGGTGTGGAAAGACGTCCTGGGTGATGAAGTTCTTAGAGGAAGGTGTAGCAACCCCAGCTCCGACACGTGTTGTTTGGTCTTATAGCCAATGGCAGCCCGCCTACGAAACTACGCGATTACAGAATGTGAGCTTTATCCCAGGAATTGCTCACGACATAGACGAACCCTATTACTTCGATTCCGAGCAGACCAACGTGGTAGTGCTCGATGATCTGATGAGTGTGGCCAAGGACAATTCGAAAATCGCCGACCTATTCACCAAAGGGTCCCATCATCGCAATCTGTCCGTCATCTATTTGACTCAGAATCTCTTTCCTCAAGGGAAGGCGTCCAGAGATATTGCCTTGAACTGCCAATACTTTGTGTTGTTCTCCAACCCCATCGACAGAGCTCAAATCCGTGTGTTTGGTAGTCGAATTTATCCTCAGAACATTGACCATTTCATGCGGGCGTTTGAAGGAGCGACAAGTCGTCCGTACGGCTACCTGTTCGTAGATTTAAAAGCCCATACCCCCGAAGATCGTCCGCTGACGACCCACCTGTTACCCGGCGAGGCATCACCGCAGCCTCTACACCATCCACCGAGTCCACTCCTGGAAGAACAGCAACCCGCTCCCGTACAACAGGTCCCCTTCATACCATTAGTCCCCGAATTCCTCCCAACCGTGAAAGACCAACCCGTACCGTACAAGGGAATGAACATAATGTGAACTCGAGGCTATGGAAGGATTTGTTCACAGAAAGAATCGACGCCGAGCTGGGGGAGATGTTGGAGGCCACAGGAAACAAGTTTCACCGCAAAGGGTATTCGAAAGAGGAAGCCGCAATGTTAGCACATAATACTTTGGCACCCAGACTACGACGGGCTTTACGTCAGCAGTATGGAGACCTCTTGACCCATATGAAATTGTTGGACAAGGACCCAGTCCATAGGGAAATCGAAAGAACAGCGTCGATGTTGAAAACCTCGGGCATGAACTGGAAAGCGGCGTATGTCACCGCAATAGTACAAAAGAAACATTTGTTCGAACGCATCATTAAGACCAAAAGCGTCTCACTATAAATAGACCACACGGCGCAAGTCCCCTCATTTCACCATGAGCACTGCACTGAGTCCAACTTGTTTGAACCCGACAACGAGGATATTCTAGCCGAAGCCTTACGTCAAGCCAAAGTCGATACTATTATTGATACAGCGCAAGGTGGAGTCACCGTTCAGCACCAACGCATGCCTTCACATCTTACCACGCTCATAGATGACATCCAATGGGTGACACGCGTATGTCTTCTGCTGCATAAGAAACAGATAATATCCAATGAGGATACCAACACAACTACCCGTGCCCAGAATCTGCTGACCCTGCATGAGGCATTTCAAACCTTTATCGAGACCCAGCTGGAGACGGGAAATTATCTTCTTCAACCTCCAACATCAACGTCCAGTGATGATGGACATGGCATAACGCGTTGAGACAGGTATGGAGACGGGCGTTGAGACGGACGTTATGGCGTTGAGATGGGCGTTAAAGCGTAACAACGGGCGTTGATGGGCGTCACTGCATTTCGATGTATTGATGTCTAGTAAAATTACAGCTTCTGAGCTAATTCACCAGGGCGTTGAAGCGTTAAGCTAAGCGTTGACGGGCGTCTATAAAAGCAAGTGTATTGCTAAAACACGCCTAGTCGACGTTCAACCGTCGACATGGCTTATACTTGCATTGAGTGCGAACGCACGTTCACCAGACATTACGATATGATGCGACACCAGAAGACTTTCCATCCAGACTCGAGGAGCCCGTTGAGGCAGATGCTGATACAGAGATTGATGAGAGTGCATCGACTGATACCGAATACAAGATAGCTGACAGTCTATCTACTGATATGGAGAGCTTGACCTCAGATAGTCAGCCTACATCCCAGGAAAGTGAGACAGAACCTACCTTCTGGGATCGTATTGTGACAGCAGCTATCAATACTCACGCTGAAGCGATCGAGGACGCGGGACAGGATAACTTACAACAGGCGTACACCGAAATGCGGCCCCGCATCAGGAAAACAGCCATGGCGATCTATGAACAGTATACCTTACTACCGCTTGAAATGAAAGGCGACCCCACGCACAGGTCCATCATGAAGACCAAGCGTCACTTGGAAGAGGATATGGGTTTACCACCCACCGAGGTCCTGGAAAATGCGATTAGAATACGCAAACAACTGTTTCAGGACATGCTGCCCGACGAATATCCAGGCCTGCCCGAGGAGGACTAGAACGAAAGGGTGGAACTTTCTGAAACGGCGACTTCTGATTGGACAGCCGAGCATACATCTAACGGACAAGAACGAGTATGACAGATGCAAATGGCGGCCTCTGATTGGACAAGAATCTTCTTGAATTTTAAACCTACCCATCTCTAACTATAAATACGGAAACACGCATGTTAGATGTACATTCTGACAACCTGTACCAGACCCGATCAAATGGAGAAGCCAGCCAATTCCAACCCAGACGAGCAATCGTTGAAGATTGACGAACAGGTGCCGGTTCCCACTCGATTCCCCAAAAGAGTTACCAAAAGATACCCACCCATAACTATGGAAATGATAGATGATTTCTTCAGTGTGGGTTACAGTTCAACCAGGGGAGAGCCCGGGGATCTCCGCTACCATCGCCAGCGATGCCTGACCTGCCTTGAAGGTGTACCCCTGGCCGGGTGTGATCTTTGCACGAGGAGAGAGGAGATTTTCCAGTGGGCGAAGTGAGAGCTTTCCACCAAAGGCCGTGTTTTCCTTGTATGGAAAAACAGGGCCGCGATTATCTCGAAAGAGATACTTGTAACAGATGTACAGACGGATGAATGAATGAGTAAGAATCATATTAGGTCACACCGAGCAAAGATGGAACTTTCTGAAACGGCGATTTCTGATTGGACAGCCGAGAATACATCTAACGGGCAAGAACGAATATGACAGGACCAAATGGTGGCCTCTGATTGGACAAGAGACTTCTTGAATTGTAAACCTACCCAACGCGGCTCCCCCAGCGTGGGTATGTTATGATGGAGGGGAAAATAAACTATATGAAAAAGCTTGTTGTTGTTGTTGATCTCTCATCCTTGTTGTTGTAGTTGTTCTCTCATATGTCTGTATCATGGCGTCAAGGCGTTATGCTATACGGAGGAACCATTAGTCCAGTCCCATCCCACTCACTCACTCACCCTCGTTAATGCGTCCATGCGTTAAGACGGGCGTTGGGGACGCCTCACGGGCGTTGTGCACGCCTCACTCACTCACTCACTCACTCATTAGGCCGTTATCTACTCCAAATGCACTCCATCGATCCTCCGAAACTCCCGCTTTCGCTACTACTCTCACTGATGACGTCACCAGTGACGTCACAGATGACGTGGACACCCCTTCAAGTCGTGGTCTACACCCCGAGAGCTACAAAATAACACTTCCCTAGACTCATTCGGAGCAATAGTGGTCCATATCGGCCTCAAAATGTCTATTTCCATACTACGGCTTGCCTGCGCACGCGCAGAATGACGATATTCCTAATACCCATCCACCCAGGGGGATGCGCCCTCATGTATGCATCACATTGATACCTCACTTGACTCAATCAGACCATTAGTGGCCCATGTCGACCCCAAAACGTCTATTTCTGCATGCGCAGAATGTTGACAACGACCGAGGCACTAGTCCAGGCGAATGCCCCCTCACGTATCCTTCACATCGATACCTCACTTGACCCCATGGACCAATAGGGGCTTACCTAGATCCCAAAACGTCTATTTCCATACCCTTTTCCCACCATTCCCTGTCTGCGCATGGGACGCCCGAGCCACTACTTCAATCAGATGCCCCCTCGCATAGGCTTCACATGGATACCTCATACGATTCCATAGGACCCATAGTGGCCCATGTCGACCCCAAAACGTCTATTTCCATACCCTTTTCCCACAATTCCCTGTCTGCGCATGCGCAAAATGGTGACAACGCCCGAGCCACTAGTCCAGTCAGATGCCCTCTCACATAGGCTTCACATTGATACCTCATACGACTCCATCGGCCTATTAGGGGCTCCCCTAAATCCCAAAACGTCTATTTCCATACCCTTGTCCCACAATTCCCTGTCTGCGCATGCGCACAATGGTGCCAACGGCCGAGGTACTGGTCCAGGCGGATGCCCCCTCATGTGTGCTTCACATTGATCCATAGGACCACTAGTGGTCCACAAAGACCCGAAAACGTCTATTTCCATACCCTAGGTCTACTGCGCATGCGCAGAATGCCCATATTTCAACCCCACACCCAGCCCATCGGATGCCCCCTCACATAGGTTTCACATTGATACCTCACTCAACCCAATCGGACCAATAGTGGCTCCCCTAGATCCCAAAACGTCTATTTCCATACCCTTGGTATACTGCGCATGCGCATCCCGTGAACGCATCACCGCCAGACATGACCGCATCACAGCGGAAGAATACAAGGTCAAAGGTTGCCGGACCTATAGTGGTCAAAACTTGGCACACAGCCAATGCTGATGCAATCTATAACCTTGAGCTGGTGGCGCCCCCTGTCGGATAATTTAGGGAAATCAAGAGTTACCTCTCTGGAAAAGGAGACCTCTTTTACGCTTATACTACTACTATCCGACTGTCGCCAGCCGGTGAAACCGTGGTCAGCCGGTGGGGCTATTTGCGCAATACAGGCTAGGTGGTGTTAGCAATTTGGATTTCTTTCACATGTCTTGTGAGGTTATGGGCAATATTAATGGATATTCATTCATCGGAAATAACAGTCGCCATTTTAGTCGTTCGCTTACGTAGCAGAACGCATTGTACTTAAAGATATCATACGAACAAAGAGAGCGATGCTGTTTTCGAGCGAAGTTTCGTTTTAAGTTGTTCGTATTGTCGTAGCGATGTGTCCAGACTAGCAACACATTCTGCGATAGATAGCTAAAATATCCCCCGTTAAAATTGTCCCTCCACCACCCGAATAAACGTCCTATCTCTCTCAGTCTCAATTCCTATCTGACGATATCAGAGCCTGCACGAAGATTGCCGAAGTTCTAGCTTCGGGCCAAAACCGGTTTGGAGTAGTTCTATTCGGAAGTAACCCGGATGAGGCAATCTCCTGGCATGTACGATTTATTTCGAGGTAACAGGGCTAGCAGTTTGGATCGTAAAGCTATCTCTGCAACACCCCTCCCCGTTTTATTTTTGGCGAAGATCTTACTTCGCCCTGATAGAACCCTTCCCTATCCCAGGCAACCGCCTTTCCAGCCCTGACAACAATTACTAAAATACGAGACAAAGACGTGAATTCTCCATGTTATATCACATGTATCAAAATGCGTAACTTGCAGTGTACAAAAGTACACTGCTCTCTAAAGGCACCCAACTTCAATAAAGTGATAACCCCCCACTATTCCAGTCTCATTAACAGACTGTCTATGATTACACCCAAACCCACTAAAAATTTCACTCAAATGGCCAGCCTCATGGGACTGATCACTTTATTTCTCAGAAATATAATCCGCACGCCAGCCTACCAGCTTTACGGCTCCAATAAATATAATCAGCCGCATGGGACTGCTCACCTTCATTCTTAAAAATATAATCCGCAGGCCAGCCTACCAGCTACATGGCCACACTAAACACCAGAACATCATACAATCCACGACTGGAACAAGCCTCTAATCTAATAGCCGGCCAGACTATAAATTGGGCTCCCCATTCTCTCTCCCCTAATAATTTCAAGGCTCATCTTCATCAGCGGCCAACACTTTCTAGTAGAGAGGGAACCCACAGGGACGAATGTACGAGGAGCCAGCAGTCTGCGTGCACTCAGACATAATGACCCAGGGCACACCCGCCCCAGCAAACGGCTACCTCACCAGAGAGAATATCTGTAGAGGGAGAACATAACCATAATTGCTACACCTCCACACAAAAAGAAATCATTGAGCTCATAACTAGACAAGGGTAGAGACTATAATCAAATAATGACGCATTTATTCACTCCCCGAGTGGTGGCTATCCTGCCCCACCGGATTCAACGTAAATCATAACGCGTATTACAAAATATCGGATAGACAACTCTCACCAGGGCTTCATGGGATGAAGAGGGACCTCTTCCTCAACCCCAGGTCTCCAACATGGCTACCTGCACTACATATTCTCTTACTATATCTCCTCCAGATCACTCCATATATTAACTTTGCCACAGATTTCCATGAACGTGTCACATAGCTTAACACACACAGAAAACCCCACAAAGAACACACAGTTATACAATCTCAACAGAAGTCACATAGAAACGCGAGTGACGCGTATATCTACCACACAGAATCTTCACACAGAAATTCTCTAATCACGCAGCAACCATCGAACCCAGGCGTCCAGCACCCGGTTTCCTCACACAGACTACATAAACACACCTAATTCATCACAACGCATCATATTCTCCCATAACTTACTACAAGTACAACGCCGTCACAATTTTCGAACAACATCCAACTCCCGAATACACGCCAGAGTTTCTCCCATATTACACGTGCGACGCCGCAGCACAAACCAGTGTTTTCTACACACTACACGTACAGCGCCACAACACAAACCAGTGCTCAACACACACCGCAGTTCTCCACACACTACACGTACAACGCCACAACGTAAGCCAGTGTTCAACACACACCGAGGTTCTTTACACACTACACATACAATGCCACAACATAAACCAGTGTTCGACGCACACCGGAGTTCACACGCTACACGTACAACGCCGCAGCATAAACCACAGTACTCAACACGCGCCAGGGTTCTTCACGCATAACACATACAACGCCGCGGCGTAAATCACAGTGTTCAACACACACCGGAGTTCTCCAACGCACACGATAGCTCCAGAACAATATTTCCGAATACACATTACATTACACAGCACATTAGCAACAATTTGGGTCTAGAACTCAATTTCACAGTGCTCCAAATAAACATCCTGTACAACAAAACCAAATACAATTTATCCTCCACTGCATACACGTGATGGCACACATGAATATATCCCCACAGCTGTCACTGGCAGAACAATATAAAGCCCACGTTAAACAAATCACCACTCCATAAAAACTCGAAACTGCAAAAAACCTTCCTCTCCCAAACAACCAATACCCCATCTCCAAAATCCACTACACACCAAGCGAAACTCAAAACCCAAGCATAGGCCGTCAACCAAGGGCGCCAACACCAGTACAGCGAAAATCTAACGCAAACAGTGGTACCTGCCTAACCAGCATCCCCATACTGTTCATTCCCCAAAATAGTACCTGCCTAACCAGCATTCCCATACTGTTCAATCCCCGAATTGGCAAAGTCAACCCCTGGAGACTCATAAAAATGGCTCAAGTGACCGGATTTAGGGAACGAGTAACATAGTTGCGGTGGTCGGAAGGGCCGTGATGGACAAGGGCGAGGGAACCTCTTATTTACCCCCCACTGAATCAACATTAACCACCCCCACCAGACCAGCCATTCCGTAGACCAAAGAGTAATGCAAAAGTTACAACTACTGCGGTCCCTGGAAGAAACGGGGGAGGTGGGTTTGGACCATGAGGTCAAGAAATCTACATTGGAGCGCCAGTGTCCGGCAGGCTTTTTAAAGGACATCCAGACACCGGCGGTCCAACTCGACCTACCGGTGGTGATTCACTAGTTTGAATTATAAGGGCCACCCTCAACCAGTCGAGCATCTACTCGTCCTAACCGAAGCTCATATGCCCTAACCTTCTCATGCACTTGGCCCACCTCTTTATCTAAGTCCGAAGATTTCTTCTACTCGACATGTACTTCGACCACTTCTCACCCCCTTAAATTTTTTGCAGTGCTTCCTCTATGATCATTAACACATTAACGGCCCTTAATCTGCCATGTCAACCAACGTGGAATGATATATATGGTATATGCAGACAAATCAAAAAGAAATAAGGACTACTCAATCACAATCCAATCAAATACATTCAAAGACTTTCAGTAATTTTCCAATTCAGAAACTCACTGAAACAAATGAAAGTCAGTCCAAAGTGGAATGACATACGGTTGCTGCAAACAATTAAAAAAAAAGAAAAATCAAAAAAAAAAATAAAGAATACCAATCACAATCTAATCCAATAAATTCAAAAACTCCCAGTGATTTTTCATTTCAGAAACTCACTGAAATAAACGAAAAACAATCCACATATTTGACACCAAAAAATAAATAATAGTGTCAACCCCTCACGCTCAGTGATCCTCCACTCCAGAAAATCACTGAAAAAAAAAAAAAAATAAATAAATAAAACAGTTCACAACAGTGTGTCCAAATTTGACACCAAAAATAACCCATAGTGTCAACTTCTCAGACCCCAAAAATGGAAAATATTCAAACCTGTGCATTGCTCGTGAGTTCAGAATAATGAAACACATTCATGAACAAATGCACACGTGTTACCGCAGTCAACACGTTCTAGTGTGCCTATTCAGCTACATACATCAGCGAAAAAGAAAAAGAACAAGACCCATCTCCAGAACAAGTGCAACACGTGCTATCACACAGTCAACGCGTTGCCACGTATCTGTTAATCTTGCACTATTTCAATTTACAACTAATTATAAGTAAGGCACTAAAGAAACCCATGGTGAACCTGGAGAAAAAAAATCAATTATCAATTGTGCCCGAAAACAAAAGCAGGCCACCGATGTTCAAAATAAATAAACCTTCAATCAACACGGTCTCCCGTGCCTGAAGAAATGCAACACAGAATACAAGCTGGATTTTAGATTGGATCACATCGAGGAGCTAATAACTCCCAAGTTCAAATACAACCAGGAAATAGTCTGTCTTCTCAAGATGGTAAACTGTATCAAAATTTAAACTCACTCATTCACAACACAAAAATATATGTAAACTATTGGAAGGCTCTGACTGAGCTCAAATAATTTATGGAATAGCTTCAAATCTGGTTCAGCGGAAGTCAGAAACCGTTTGTGCACCACGAGGAAGTGCTTTGCGCACAATGGAAACTGAA
The DNA here is from genome assembly GCA_036873755.1 of Hanleya hanleyi. Taxonomy (NCBI): domain Eukaryota; kingdom Metazoa; phylum Mollusca; class Polyplacophora; order Lepidopleurida; family Hanleyidae; genus Hanleya; species Hanleya hanleyi. The sequence continues at coordinate 57,423 of JAVTVY010036205.1, read as the reverse complement.
TTGTAACCAAAACACTATAAAACCAATTTCCATCCCCAAGATTTCTAAACCCTGTATGTTTATTCTGATCTCGGGAAATAGTACTCTATGTTGGAAGATTCTGATTGAGCTCAAATAATTTAAGACAGCTTTAAATTTAGATTACGGAAAGTCGGAAACCGATGGGATCCTATATCGGAAACTAACATATAACCAATCCAGTCTATAAAGCCAATTTTCACATCTGAGAAAATCAACAACCTGAATGTCTTTTGAGTGAGCGAGTGAATAGAATTTAACGTCGCTTTCAACAATATTTCAGCTATATCACGACGAACCCACTAAGCACCACCCAGCCCAGAAAGGTCTTTCGATCAAGAAACCAGTACGCTCTCGTTTATTTCCAAAATAAATCTAAATGTGTAACCAAAGCCAACAACCAACATTTGTTGACATGCTTCCCTAAAACCTCCATCACCCCCATAGTGTTCAACCTCATGAACACCTTTCAGTCCCCTCACGGATGAAACATAGGCACGTTCTCATTCAATTAAATTTGCGGCCCCGCATCAGGAAAACAGCCATGGCGATCTATGAACAGTATACCTTACTACCGCTTGAAATGAAAGGCGACCCCACGCACAGGTCCATCATGAAGACCAAGCGTCACTTGGAAGAGGATATGGGTTTACCACCCACCGAGGTCCTGGAAAATGCGATTAGAATACGCAAACAACTGTTTCAGGACATGCTGCCCGACGAATATCCAGGCCTGCCCGAGGAGGACTAGAACGAAAGGGTGGAACTTTCTGAAACGGCGACTTCTGATTGGACAGCCGAGCATACATCTAACGGACAAGAACGAGTATGACAGATGCAAATGGCGGCCTCTGATTGGACAAGAATCTTCTTGAATTTTAAACCTACCCATCTCTAACTATAAATACGGAAACACGCATGTTAGATGTACATTCTGACAACCTGTACCAGACCCGATCAAATGGAGAAGCCAGCCAATTCCAACCCAGACGAGCAATCGTTGAAGATTGACGAACAGGTGCCGGTTCCCACTCGATTCCCCAAAAGAGTTACCAAAAGATACCCACCCATAACTATGGAAATGATAGATGATTTCTTCAGTGTGGGTTACAGTTCAACCAGGGGAGAGCCCGGGGATCTCCGCTACCATCGCCAGCGATGCCTGACCTGCCTTGAAGGTGTACCCCTGGCCGGGTGTGATCTTTGCACGAGGAGAGAGGAGATTTTCCAGTGGGCGAAGTGAGAGCTTTCCACCAAAGGCCGTGTTTTCCTTGTATGGAAAAACAGGGCCGCGATTATCTCGAAAGAGATACTTGTAACAGATGTACAGACGGATGAATGAATGAGTAAGAATCATATTAGGTCACACCGAGCAAAGATGGAACTTTCTGAAACGGCGACTTCTGATTGGACAGCCGAGAATACATCTAACGGGCAAGAACGAATATGACAGGACCAAATGGTGGCCTCTGATTGGACAAGAGACTTCTTGAATTGTAAACCTACCCAACGCGGCTCCCCCAGCGTGGGTATGTTATGATGGAGGGGAAAATAAACTATATGAAAAAGCTTGTTGTTGTTGTTGATCTCTCATCCTTGTTGTTGTAGTTGTTCTCTCATATGTCTGTATCATGGCGTCAAGGCGTTATGCTATACGGAGGAACCATTAGTCCAGTCCCATCCCACTCACTCACTCACCCTCGTTAATGCGTCCATGCGTTAAGACGGGCGTTGGGGACGCCTCACGGGCGTTGTGCACGCCTCACTCACTCACTCACTCACTCATTAGGCCGTTATCTACTCCAAATGCACTCCATCGATCCTCCGAAACTCCCGCTTTCGCTACTACTCTCACTGATGACGTCACCAGTGACGTCACAGATGACGTGGACACCCCTTCAAGTCGTGGTCTACACCCCGAGAGCTACAAAATAACACTTCCCTAGACTCATTCGGAGCAATAGTGGTCCATATCGGCCTCAAAATGTCTATTTCCATACTACGGCTTGCCTGCGCACGCGCAGAATGACGATATTCCTAATACCCATCCACCCAGGGGGATGCGCCCTCATGTATGCATCACATTGATACCTCACTTGACTCAATCAGACCATTAGTGGCCCATGTCGACCCCAAAACGTCTATTTCTGCATGCGCAGAATGTTGACAACGACCGAGGCACTAGTCCAGGCGAATGCCCCCTCACGTATCCTTCACATCGATACCTCACTTGACCCCATGGACCAATAGGGGCTTACCTAGATCCCAAAACGTCTATTTCCATACCCTTTTCCCACCATTCCCTGTCTGCGCATGGGACGCCCGAGCCACTACTTCAATCAGATGCCCCCTCGCATAGGCTTCACATGGATACCTCATACGATTCCATAGGACCCATAGTGGCCCATGTCGACCCCAAAACGTCTATTTCCATACCCTTTTCCCACAATTCCCTGTCTGCGCATGCGCAAAATGGTGACAACGCCCGAGCCACTAGTCCAGTCAGATGCCCTCTCACATAGGCTTCACATTGATACCTCATACGACTCCATCGGCCTATTAGGGGCTCCCCTAAATCCCAAAACGTCTATTTCCATACCCTTGTCCCACAATTCCCTGTCTGCGCATGCGCACAATGGTGCCAACGGCCGAGGTACTGGTCCAGGCGGATGCCCCCTCATGTGTGCTTCACATTGATCCATAGGACCACTAGTGGTCCACAAAGACCCGAAAACGTCTATTTCCATACCCTAGGTCTACTGCGCATGCGCAGAATGCCCATATTTCAACCCCACACCCAGCCCATCGGATGCCCCCTCACATAGGTTTCACATTGATACCTCACTCAACCCAATCGGACCAATAGTGGCTCCCCTAGATCCCAAAACGTCTATTTCCATACCCTTGGTATACTGCGCATGCGCATCCCGTGAACGCATCACCGCCAGACATGACCGCATCACAGCGGAAGAATACAAGGTCAAAGGTTGCCGGACCTATAGTGGTCAAAACTTGGCACACAGCCAATGCTGATGCAATCTATAACCTTGAGCTGGTGGCGCCCCCTGTCGGATAATTTAGGGAAATCAAGAGTTACCTCTCTGGAAAAGGAGACCTCTTTTACGCTTATACTACTACTATCCGACTGTCGCCAGCCGGTGAAACCGTGGTCAGCCGGTGGGGCTATTTGCGCAATACAGGCTAGGTGGTGTTAGCAATTTGGATTTCTTTCACATGTCTTGTGAGGTTATGGGCAATATTAATGGATATTCATTCATCGGAAATAACAGTCGCCATTTTAGTCGTTCGCTTACGTAGCAGAACGCATTGTACTTAAAGATATCATACGAACAAAGAGAGCGATGCTGTTTTCGAGCGAAGTTTCGTTTTAAGTTGTTCGTATTGTCGTAGCGATGTGTCCAGACTAGCAACACATTCTGCGATAGATAGCTAAAATATCCCCCGTTAAAATTGTCCCTCCACCACCCGAATAAACGTCCTATCTCTCTCAGTCTCAATTCCTATCTGACGATATCAGAGCCTGCACGAAGATTGCCGAAGTTCTAGCTTCGGGCCAAAACCGGTTTGGAGTAGTTCTATTCGGAAGTAACCCGGATGAGGCAATCTCCTGGCATGTACGATTTATTTCGAGGTAACAGGGCTAGCAGTTTGGATCGTAAAGCTATCTCTGCAACACCCCTCCCCGTTTTATTTTTGGCGAAGATCTTACTTCGCCCTGATAGAACCCTTCCCTATCCCAGGCAACCGCCTTTCCAGCCCTGACAACAATTACTAAAATACGAGACAAAGACGTGAATTCTCCATGTTATATCACATGTATCAAAATGCGTAACTTGCAGTGTACAAAAGTACACTGCTCTCTAAAGGCACCCAACTTCAATAAAGTGATAACCCCCCACTATTCCAGTCTCATTAACAGACTGTCTATGATTACACCCAAACCCACTAAAAATTTCACTCAAATGGCCAGCCTCATGGGACTGATCACTTTATTTCTCAGAAATATAATCCGCACGCCAGCCTACCAGCTTTACGGCTCCAATAAATATAATCAGCCGCATGGGACTGCTCACCTTCATTCTTAAAAATATAATCCGCAGGCCAGCCTACCAGCTACATGGCCACACTAAACACCAGAACATCATACAATCCACGACTGGAACAAGCCTCTAATCTAATAGCCGGCCAGACTATAAATTGGGCTCCCCATTCTCTCTCCCCTAATAATTTCAAGGCTCATCTTCATCAGCGGCCAACACTTTCTAGTAGAGAGGGAACCCACAGGGACGAATGTACGAGGAGCCAGCAGTCTGCGTGCACTCAGACATAATGACCCAGGGCACACCCGCCCCAGCAAACGGCTACCTCACCAGAGAGAATATCTGTAGAGGGAGAACATAACCATAATTGCTACACCTCCACACAAAAAGAAATCATTGAGCTCATAACTAGACAAGGGTAGAGACTATAATCAAATAATGACGCATTTATTCACTCCCCGAGTGGTGGCTATCCTGCCCCACCGGATTCAACGTAAATCATAACGCGTATTACAAAATATCGGATAGACAACTCTCACCAGGGCTTCATGGGATGAAGAGGGACCTCTTCCTCAACCCCAGGTCTCCAACATGGCTACCTGCACTACATATTCTCTTACTATATCTCCTCCAGATCACTCCATATATTAACTTTGCCACAGATTTCCATGAACGTGTCACATAGCTTAACACACACAGAAAACCCCACAAAGAACACACAGTTATACAATCTCAACAGAAGTCACATAGAAACGCGAGTGACGCGTATATCTACCACACAGAATCTTCACACAGAAATTCTCTAATCACGCAGCAACCATCGAACCCAGGCGTCCAGCACCCGGTTTCCTCACACAGACTACATAAACACACCTAATTCATCACAACGCATCATATTCTCCCATAACTTACTACAAGTACAACGCCGTCACAATTTTCGAACAACATCCAACTCCCGAATACACGCCAGAGTTTCTCCCATATTACACGTGCGACGCTGCAGCACAAACCAGTGTTTTCTACACACTACACGTACAGCGCCACAACACAAACCAGTGCTCAACACACACCGCAGTTCTCCACACACTACACGTACAACGCCACAACGTAAGCCAGTGTTCAACACACACCGAGGTTCTTTACACACTACACATACAATGCCACAACATAAACCAGTGTTCGACGCACACCGGAGTTCACACGCTACACGTACAACGCCGCAGCATAAACCACAGTACTCAACACGCGCCAGGGTTCTTCACGCATAACACATACAACGCCGCGGCGTAAATCACAGTGTTCAACACACACCGGAGTTCTCCAACGCACACGATAGCTCCAGAACAATATTTCCGAATACACATTACATTACACAGCACATTAGCAACAATTTGGGTCTAGAACTCAATTTCACAGTGCTCCAAATAAACATCCTGTACAACAAAACCAAATACAATTTATCCTCCACTGCATACACGTGATGGCACACATGAATATATCCCCACAGCTGTCACTGGCAGAACAATATAAAGCCCACGTTAAACAAATCACCACTCCATAAAAACTCGAAACTGCAAAAAACCTTCCTCTCCCAAACAACCAATACCCCATCTCCAAAATCCACTACACACCAAGCGAAACTCAAAACCCAAGCATAGGCCGTCAACCAAGGGCGCCAACACCAGTACAGCGAAAATCTAACGCAAACAGTGGTACCTGCCTAACCAGCATCCCCATACTGTTCATTCCCCAAAATAGTACCTGCCTAACCAGCATTCCCATACTGTTCAATCCCCGAATTGGCAAAGTCAACCCCTGGAGACTCATAAAAATGGCTCAAGTGACCGGATTTAGGGAACGAGTAACATAGTTGCGGTGGTCGGAAGGGCCGTGATGGACAAGGGCGAGGGAACCTCTTATTTACCCCCCACTGAATCAACATTAACCACCCCCACCAGACCAGCCATTCCGTAGACCAAAGAGTAATGCAAAAGTTACAACTACTGCGGTCCCTGGAAGAAACGGGGGAGGTGGGTTTGGACCATGAGGTCAAGAAATCTACATTGGAGCGCCAGTGTCCGGCAGGCTTTTTAAAGGACATCCAGACACCGGCGGTCCAACTCGACCTACCGGTGGTGATTCACTAGTTTGAATTATAAGGGCCACCCTCAACCAGTCGAGCATCTACTCGTCCTAACCGAAGCTCATATGCCCTAACCTTCTCATGCACTTGGCCCACCTCTTTATCTAAGTCCGAAGATTTCTTCTACTCGACATGTACTTCGACCACTTCTCACCCCCTTAAATTTTTTGCAGTGCTTCCTCTATGATCATTAACACATTAACGGCCCTTAATCTGCCATGTCAACCAACGTGGAATGATATATATGGTATATGCAGACAAATCAAAAAGAAATAAGGACTACTCAATCACAATCCAATCAAATACATTCAAAGACTTTCAGTAATTTTCCAATTCAGAAACTCACTGAAACAAATGAAAGTCAGTCCAAAGTGGAATGACATACGGTTGCTGCAAACAATTAAAAAAAAAGAAAAATCAAAAAAAAAAATAAAGAATACCAATCACAATCTAATCCAATAAATTCAAAAACTCCCAGTGATTTTTCATTTCAGAAACTCACTGAAATAAACGAAAAACAATCCACATATTTGACACCAAAAAATAAATAATAGTGTCAACCCCTCACGCTCAGTGATCCTCCACTCCAGAAAATCACTGAAAAAAAAAAAAAAATAAATAAATAAAACAGTTCACAACAGTGTGTCCAAATTTGACACCAAAAATAACCCATAGTGTCAACTTCTCAGACCCCAAAAATGGAAAATATTCAAACCTGTGCATTGCTCGTGAGTTCAGAATAATGAAACACATTCATGAACAAATGCACACGTGTTACCGCAGTCAACACGTTCTAGTGTGCCTATTCAGCTACATACATCAGCGAAAAAGAAAAAGAACAAGACCCATCTCCAGAACAAGTGCAACACGTGCTATCACACAGTCAACGCGTTGCCACGTATCTGTTAATCTTGCACTATTTCAATTTACAACTAATTATAAGTAAGGCACTAAAGAAACCCATGGTGAACCTGGAGAAAAAAAATCAATTATCAATTGTGCCCGAAAACAAAAGCAGGCCACCGATGTTCAAAATAAATAAACCTTCAATCAACACGGTCTCCCGTGCCTGAAGAAATGCAACACAGAATACAAGCTGGATTTTAGATTGGATCACATCGAGGAGCTAATAACTCCCAAGTTCAAATACAACCAGGAAATAGTCTGTCTTCTCAAGATGGTAAACTGTATCAAAATTTAAACTCACTCATTCACAACACAAAAATATATGTAAACTATTGGAAGGCTCTGACTGAGCTCAAATAATTTATGGAATAGCTTCAAATCTGGTTCAGCGGAAGTCAGAAACCGTTTGTGCACCACGAGGAAGTGCTTTGCGCACAATGGAAACTGAATTGTAACCAAAACACTATAAAACCAATTTCCATCCCCAAGATTTCTAAACCCTGTATGTTTATTCTGATCTCGGGAAATAGTACTCTATGTTGGAAGATTCTGATTGAGCTCAAATAATTTAAGACAGCTTTAAATTTAGATTACGGAAAGTCGGAAACCGATGGGATCCTATATCGGAAACTAACATATAACCAATCCAGTCTATAAAGCCAATTTTCACATCTGAGAAAATCAACAACCTGAATGTCTTTTGAGTGAGCGAGTGAATAGAATTTAACGTCGCTTTCAACAATATTTCAGCTATATCACGACGAACCCACTAAGCACCACCCAGCCCAGAAAGGTCTTTCGATCAAGAAACCAGTACGCTCTCGTTTATTTCCAAAATAAATCTAAATGTGTAACCAAAGCCAACAACCAACATTTGTTGACATGCTTCCCTAAAACCTCCATCACCCCCATAGTGTTCAACCTCATGAACACCTTTCAGTCCCCTCACGGATGAAACATAGGCACGTTCTCATTCAATTAAATTTCAAACAAAAGCATAATTTCTTGAACTAATCCAAGAGAAGAAAGAAAACTAAAACAAGAAATACAGGTCATTAACTCAATTCAAAAGGATTGAGGAAAGTATGATTACTGTTATCAGACGGACAACACCATGGTATCGCCATGAATGTCGGCTCCATGACTGACAATGCCCCAAACTATGAACGGAGCAAAAAAAATCACGTATCGGACAATCAAAATGTAGGCAATATACATCTAGATTACTACAGAAATTGATCCGATGAGCGATATTTTTAGCCGACCAGTTGACAGCCGACAAATTCGACTATCACGAACACCACGACATAAGTGGACCTATACAAATTAGGGACCAAACGTTCAAAAAATATCTTGAAACACAAAGACAAAACGTTTTTCCCTTTTATCGGGATGGGGAAAACGTTAACAGAGGAAAAAAATCAACCGTTCTCAAATTAAATTGAGCCGCGAATAGTCGGAGCATTTTCTATTAACCCACAATTGCATTCCCAACACAAACCCCTCACAAACGCCGGTATCAACTTTCCTTCAAAGTTTTCTATCGTACATTAACACTAGCACACAGCAGAAATATCTCGCACAAAAGTCAATCCACACAGCGAAAATCTATCACCCAAAAGTAACACCTGGCGCCACGATGGAGAAAGACCTCCTTAAAAATTCAAATTTCCCCATATACTAGCTCTATACGATAAGACGCTACGAATATTTGAACATTGTATAGCCCTCCCGGGCTAAAATCGCATTCAATACAACTGAGTCAATTTATTCGGTTTTTACAAATCTATTGGTCACGAACGGTCAACATGTCACTACTAATAACATACCGCGTCTATCACAGGACAATAAAACTGTATATACCGCGACACCAAGTTCAATAAATGAATAGAGTAATACACTATTTCCAAAAAATGTTGGCTAATTGAGCTGGCTATTTTCCAGAAATATATTTAATACCGGACCGAAATGAACACATCAAGTCTCTCAAAGAGACGAAACGATTAACTGCCACATTACACAGACCTATATATGTTGTCGACAGTGCCAAATTATACCGCGTAGGCTTTATTTACAGCACAGCGCGTCTATCACGGGGCAATACTACTGTATATACGGCGACACCAAATTTAATGAGTCAATGTGATACACTATTTCCAAGAAATGTTGACAAGCTCAGCTGGCTTTATACCAGAAATGTATTTAGTAGCACAGACCGAATGGAACATATTTAATAGAACAGGCCGAATTGGACAGAACTGATTTCCCAACAAAGAGCGACGAAACGATCAATTGCTATAATCACACGAACTTATGTGTTGTAGATGGTGCCGAATTTATCCTTGTGTAGGCCTTACTTATAGCATGGCGCGTCCATCACAGGGCAACAATACTGTATATACAGCGACACCAAGTTTATTAAATGACTCCGACCGACACACTATCTCCTAGAAATGCCAGCCCGCCAAACACCAGAAAAAATAGTTGATAGCTCGGACTGAAATGAACAGAATCTCCCAAGAAAGGCGAAACGAATAACCGTGACACCACACATTGCCGGAGCCAACCAGCCAGACAAAGAAAACCCTGTTCTGAACTATTCCGCAATCAAAAGCCCGCGAGCCGTGAAAGAATTCATACAGAATCGTCTACTAAAATAGGCCATGTATATCAGGATGACCTTCTCCGGGTAAAACAATTCAACCTTCAATCTAAACGTGGACAGCCGGCCAATACAACAGGGGTTGGGGGAACGCGAACAATGAAAAAATGGCCGGCTTCCATACCGTACCGCGTGTGCACTTTGACGCCAGTTGTCGTAGCGATGTGTCCCGACTAGCAACACATTCTGCGATAGATAGCTAAAATATCCCCCGTTAAAATTGTCCCTCCACCACCCGAATAAACGTCCTATCTCTCTGTCTCAATTCCTATCTGACGATATCAGAGCACGCACGAAGATTGCCGAAGTTCTAGCTTCGGCCAAAACCGGTTTGGAGTAGTTCTATTCGGAAGTTACCCGGATGAGGCAATCTCCTGGCATGTACGATTTATTTCGAGGTAACAGGGCTAGCAGTTTGGATCGTAAAGCTATCTCTGCAACAGTATCGCTAAAACTGACACTAATCGGTACAGATTATCATGCGTAATTATTCCTTATTCAGTGCTCTTTGTATGTCAACCAAACTTCAATGAATTTAATTCGCGTAATTACTGGTATTATGGAAAAAGTCACACCATATGCATCTATCCAGGCTACGGAAACAGCATCAAGAAAAATGCGTAACATGCTCATGCTGTTCACCGTAGCCTGGATAGAAGCACACGGTCTGACATTTTAATTAATATCAATGCTTACGCCAATTAAATCCATCAAAGTTTTGGTGACATACAAAGAGCATTGAGTAGGGAATAATTACGCATGATAATATGTATCGATAAGTGTAAGTAAATATAGCGATAAGAACAGTTTGAAAACGAATTTCGCTAGAAAAAAGCATCGCTCCGCGTGTTCGTGCTATATCTTTAAGTACAAGGTGTTGTGATATGTAACCGAAGGATTGAAATGACGACTGTTGTTTTCCATGAATGAATATCAATCAATATTGCCCATAACCTCAGAAGAAATGCGAAAGAATTCCACATTTCTGACACCATCTCACCTGTGTTGCGAAAATATCGGATGTAGGGGATGATATACCTTGCATTGAAAAGAAATCAAATAAGATGATGAATGACGTTATAAGATAAAAATGCATAAGCGAGTATATACTGACCCTGTACCCTGCACCTGGCAGCAAGGTAACAGACCGACAACCACAATCAAACAAACAACGGTAATCTTCATTTCTCAGTCGCCACAATCCTAGATGATGTGAAACTTGAAATTTAAATCGCAATGCAGGTAAACCAAGTTCAACCTGTGTATCTTTGAAGATACAGGATGTCTTAACGAATGATTTATTCCTTGACTTTTTGCTTTTTATATTGACAGAGAGAACAAAAGACTATGGGTTTTTTTACAGGGTGTAACACAAAACGAGACGAACATACATGTACAGTCACGACATTGTCAACAGCCTAGAGTCATGCATGAAATTGCTGGTCGGACCAGGATAGTGAACGAAGGTGACAGGAACCTGTCTTGCTTCGGTCACCGTGATTGGTGTAGATACTTTACTGAGTAGGGTAGAACGCCAGATTGTATCACTTATTGTAGTTTCATATAACATCCATTTGGCTGAGGTAGTATGGTAGTGTAAAGAAATGGGCAAACTGTAATCAGCTGACTCATCGATGAATGTGAGATCCGGTTTGAAATCGAAAGACATTCTCCGAATACAGAATTCCGAGATTGCTCATCCTAGAGCTTAGGTTTATTATCGCCAATGCACAGGTCATTCCCTCGACTATATCCTGTATGTTGATGGTATAATTAGACAATGCATCTGATGACGTAACAAAAACCCTTTTTCACAAACGGTTGGGTTGACTGTTTTTTCACACTGATGATTGCCGTCGATTTACAATACTAATAATTCACAGATCACCTTTTTGTTTCAACATGTTTTTGAATCTGTAACCCCCTCTGTAAAACAACCAGTTGTTTCACACTCCCTCGTGCAGGGCCACAACACCATGAACGTCCGTTTCAACGCAATGAAAGTTCGCCTTAATTTGCATAGTAACGACACATTCTCAAAGAGAGCCGTGTCTACCCGCGGGAGACCAAAGCGACTCTCATGTAAACTGGTGACATTTTTGAATCTCCAATCTCAAAGCGAGGCAGCATGACATCATTCTCAAAGCGAGCCGTGTCTACCCGCGAACTACTTCCTGTATTAGATAACTCGCTTTCACCGCCAAGTATACATACCGACAATAATTTGTTCGCGATTGATATGCTCCGAAACGGAAAGAGTCATTTCTCAATTATATAGCCCACGTTATGTTTAGCAATTCGCTTCTAACTCGGCGGAGTCAGCAGGTCAGTGACAAGCCGGATAATCATACGCCGCCTACTCACCCCCCAAATTTTGGGGGGATGGCTCCCATTTACGCGTGAGACTCTTTCTCGCAGTAGGGAGTCTCGCGAGACGAGAATGAGTAACGACCGTACAATTAGGCGCCCGTCTAAACACTATACTGATGCGCGTCCATAGAGGAAATAACACATTAAGGTAAGACTAACACATTTCACCGTTGATGCTCACTCATGAAAGCACGTAGACCCTACTATTGTCCAAACGCCCCTTAATGTCCAAATTGAACAATTCTCATATGTGTGAGTTGCATCGCGTTTTACTGCAGTAAGTCCGTATTTCGTTTTTTTATCCAAACAATATTTCAGATGACTCTCATTGCGTTTACACTGCAGGCATCAGACCATCCTCCCCACAGCACATGCTCCATTTCACAGGCTAATTTATCATCCCTGCCTCCAATAACGGAAGTTGATCTTTACTACGTTGCTATGACGTATAGGAGAAAACCCATGTACGCATGGTTCAGTTTGAATCCGGCCAAACAACTCCTTCAGTTTTGCACATGAGCGAACTACTTTACATATGTTCTGTCCAGATAAAAAGGGAAACTATTCTCCAGATAATTCCTTTTAACACTAGGTCAACAGTGGTATTATGCAGACTTGAAAAGTAATCGAAAGGTTCCGCAAACGTCTATTTTACTATATATGATGTCACATCCGGCGATGTGCGCGCGACCCGGGATCCAGTCCAAAAATCTGACTGGTGGCTGGAGTATTATTAGACCCCGTCGAGGTGGTTGGCATCAGACTCCTAAATAATTTACACGTTCGTCAGTATTAACAAACTTGTAACTCGCTGATTCCCTGATTTCAGCTTTCGACAGGAAGTAGTTTATTTCAAGTGTTACAAGGTGACAAACTTCTTGTCAAAAATTATCCGTCAAAATTTCAACCTGTGCGCGCCTCTACACATGAGGTCCTCATTTTGCTGTTTTCTCTGCCTGTGGAAAGCAGTGCTCAGGCCCCGCAAATAGTCCCCCAACGAGGCATGTTATCGAGCAGTGAATCGAAATAAAATTTGCTGCTGAATAGAACAAATAACATACTTGTCGCTGGTACTAACGGCTTTCCATTAATCGTTGCAACGAAGGGGGAAAAAATCGAGAAAACTCTGGTCTTTGGCAGAGATTACAACGGATCGGGACTTCTTTTTATTTAGGAACCAGAAGCTGGATGCAGAGAAATGAATACAGAGTTGAGGCAGTCTGTCACAGTCGTCGATTGCGACTAACTTCGGTGACTAGTCGAAATGTCATATGACAAACCGGGTCGACATAGCACAGGGTTGTCAAAATTAGACAGAATAGCAACACTTGATCAGCTAATCCGTGTCATATTCGTATGCAGGACCGTGGACGTATTTCAGGCTTATGCTCGGATAGTGCCTATCTCGTCTACCATTTATTCCTACGAAGTAGGCTACAGATCGCAAATTGTCCGGTAATGAGTGAGTGAGTCCATCCGAATCCTTTCGTCGGCAAAATAAGCAGAACCGTTGACATTAGAACCTTGATTTTTGGCATGAACGTGCATTAGGGCATTGTTACCAGCAAGTTCTGATCTGATAGATTTATAATTAACACTTCAGTATATTGTTATATATATATGTAAACTGTAGCCTTTAACGTGTATCCTATTTAACATCCAAACATTTCATCATTGACCACACCAGCTAGGCTTCAAATTCAGGTCAAATTACCCACGGCTAAAAATACCCTGTCATTGATCCACATGCCACATGGCCCTATTACTGAGGTTAATCTTAACGTGCATCTGGGACAATTCCACAATTCCCCAACAGCATAGGCCTACTGCATATACCCTCAAACAATCAAACAATTGCTAAACCATATCATTGAAATAATATAGCAGAAAACATTGATGTGAGTTATGATATGTACACTATGACCAAAGACATGTTCATAATGTCCTAATCGCATAGTTAGGACAATCATTACTTTGCATCAGAGAGTGTGTGACTTGGATTCAAGGGTTAAGACTTTGGAGGGAAATACAATTTTGACAGCAGAAATATTACCCCGCCATTTGCTGATTAGAGCGATAAAACAGGGTAGGCTAAATGGACCCTTTTCAATGCAGTATTTCTTGGCATGGATGTGAAAATATGAGGACATACTTTGGGGTTTTTTTTGTACCTCTTGAATATTGACTATATATCACACTTGGATATAATTTGAACAAAAAATTACATGTGTAAACAAAATATGTCTAAATTTCTCTTGTCATTTCAAATCTTGATCCATTTTGATTCCTTGATTAGGGGATACAGAATCACTGCCACGGAGTGTGCTGGTGTGTCACAGCAATGCAATTCCGATTCACACAACGAAGCTGAGGTGGTTTAAGGTTTATCAATGAAGAAAATCACCGATCAACCGCCATAGAATATAATGTGAAACAAGAAAACCGGAATAGTACATTCATCAGATTGCCGATACCCAAAATGTGTTGTCTCATATATCTAGATAATAACGTGATGTAGAGACGCTATTTATTCGTCTTTGTACCGGTTATGCTCAGGAGAATGACATAGAATCATTATTATCTTGTGCAGAGAATGTGTTGGTCTTGAGTTGAATTACCGTAAACTACATAAATGCTACCTTTCTACTATAGTACTATATATAAAAATTTGTTGTATTGTTGGGAAAATAATGTGATTCAAAAAGTTGTTTTGATCCTGTACAAGGGCTCTGAAAACCATTAAAGAGATGTAAATGTATTTTCACACGTAAAGCTTGAAATCTACTGAACCTATATTATTCAATCTGTTTCCTTTAATTAAAAAATTGTAGAATTAAATCGGCGATCGTTATTTATTTTGGAATGAAGGCGCATTAGGAGACTGTTACCAACAAGTTCTGAGCTGACCTACTTTTGGTGAAAATTTCTGGTGATTTTTGATGAACATCACTGGCGATTCTGACTTGGGCGGTGCCCATCTTAATATATAGGCAGGATTTCAACTGGGGGTGGGGATTTCCAAGAGTTCAGTTCGCGAGTCCTAATGCCTACTGTACTTCGTAGGTCCTGTGACGCTAGTCACACTGCTCATGTATTTATAAATGTAGTTTTATTATGTAGATTTAAGTGCTGTATTATAAATGAAATAGGTGTTTGGTTTAGAGGCTTTTGGAAACCTCTTACGGACCGTCACCACGGCTGCCTGAACGACGGATCCTTTTCACTTCGCGCTTTAATTTACTTCGCGGCATGCTAATTGAGTGCAATACAATTTTGAAACAGAGACGAATTAGTTATTAGGACAATAACAATCCAGATGAGACATATCGAGTGCTAATGTTCGACGTTTGGACAATAACGGACTGGAACCGTTAATCGAATTTCGTTGGAAAGTTATCGTGCGCATGCGCATTCATCAGGCAGGCCTGGGATGGACGATTAAGGGTCCAGGTGAGCCATCTGTTGTCCAAATTGGGTCATCTTGAAGCTGTCATGAAGTAGATTCGACTAGTGTGGTTTTTGCTGGACGTCGCGACATAAGCGTGTTAGGGCGATCCCGCTCTCTAAAATGGAGGTAAAAAGGTCGTTTTTGCTCAATAACTTGTGATTCCTTCTGAACAAATGCATCAAAATTTCAGGCGCATTGATTTATCTATTGTTTCATGCCGTAAAATTAATTTGCCATGTGAAGAGCCAGCCAATGTTTCTTAAACAGCGCGAAGGATGTTTAGCCTATTCTTATGCAAATTAGATAGATGACAATTTACTTTTTTACTACCATTTAATGCGGATAGATATGTCTGTATGCGCATCAAGAGGATTTTGCTGAATTCATTATGTGAACTCATTCATTGAGCGAAAGCGACCCTTTTTACCGCCATTTTAGAGAGCGGGATTCCCCTAATCTGATAAGAAAAAACATTGATTGGGGTAGGAGCATTGGGGTAGGTCTGGTCAAATTTGTTCTGGACTATACTAGTGTTGCCCGGCCAAGGGTAAGGAAAGTAAGGCAAGCAATAGTTTTGCATTGACCACGTTTATCTCTCATACATGATCTTGAAATGATGGTGATTAATGATGGAACAAAGGAGGGCGACAACTATGCCCTGTCAAAATACAAAAGAGCAATCATCTGTGAGGCAAATGCATTATTTAAGCTCGAAAATGTGTTTGTATAATGTACTGTGACAGTTGCCATGGTTACGTATCAATAATTTGTTTACCAACAAACGATTTCATGTATTTTAACATGTTACGCCTCAACAATTTATATTCAGATAAACAATCAATGATCGAATAAACTGTCTATGCTTTATCAAATGGAAAACTGTTATGTGTTCATTTACTGCAGAATACATGCAACTGAGCGTATAATGTCAATGACAGAATTTGGTTGGGACTCGTACGGACGGAAGGACACGTATCTGCTTCATTGTAAAATAGCTCGTCTTACGATATTATTAAACCCAAATCTGACCAAATCAACTTCATCCACGTGACCAATACTATGTAAACAACAAGTATTCACTTCATTGTATCATACATTGTCTTACATGTACAATCGTATTGCATCACTTAATCCAATGTCTGACAATTCGACCAAGCTACAGTACATAATTAAATGTTACCTAAATCTCATTCATATAATATGACGTAATAACGGGTACAATGACTAGTATATGTCCCGAGGCTCCCAACAGAATAACCAAACAATATACTTGGAGTGGCCTTATCAACATACACTATGACACACACTCATCCCTGTATGCACAGCTCAATATTCTGGACATATTCATTGAAGAAGTCTGCTCAAGTCCCCCGATGAACATCAACAGCTAGCCTACAACAATGACAGTACTACAATCTACAAGACCTATAGCATCTCAGATCACCGTGCAGCTAAAAGCAGACTACAAGCACTCATACTGTAACACATATGTTCGTCAAATTAATTGCTTTAAATTCAGTTTGTCTCTATTTAAAGGTACAGATTAATATAAGTTCTAATAAAACTATTATTTGATAATACAATGACCAACTGTCAATTAAACTATTTACAGAGACGTTTCCGTTCAAATGAACTCGCTAACCTGAGAGCATGAGCATTATGACGTCATAGCAGTAAAATGAAACTAGTTCATGAACGAGAGAAAATCGTTAAAATTAGACAATTTATGATAAAATGGTACCATATCAATGATGACAATCGATTACTGTGGTTTTAGGTAGTTGACTGCTGCTTCAGGACATACATACCATTACATGAACAGCACGAAATTAATGTAAATTTGCGGTCTTCGCTGTGGCAAATCTGTTCGACCATGCGGTTTGCAGGAAGACGGAAGTGAGGTACAATTACGCCTCCAGTGGCTGGCGCAATCGCAGGCCCTCCTAAGAAACGGTCCCCAATACGACAAAAAGGTTGAAAATCCTGTCAAGTTTGAACATATTTCTTCGATTTTGGAAGAAAACGCAACGGTTGAGAAGCAGATGCTGTCTAAAACGACTGCATCTCCTTCTCCAACAGATACCGCTTTGTTGGTTTCGGTTGCGTGAACGATCCCCGACGGTGAATGCTTCGTCTATTCACGCGAGTCCGTCCTGAAAACGGTGACGGAAGTGACGTATGCAGATGACAAAGCGTTCGCAAGATGGCGGGGAAAAAGAATTTTTCTGACATGAGCAATTTGAGTTTTATTGTGGTGTGTAACTGTTTACCTCGTTACTGTCATTATTTTTACTGCGTTGAGCATCTGGTAACTCTAGGGTCCGTGAGAATTTTTATTTGGAATAGTAAGGTCACAGATCCCTGCACAGTTTTAGACCGCATCTGCTTCTCAACCGATGCGTTTTCTTCCGAAATCGAAGAAATATGTTCAAACTTGACATGATTTTCAACCTTTTTGTCGTATTGGGGACCGTTTCTTAGGAGGGCCTGAATCATAACCAAAGGGGAATCACTCTAATTGACTTACGTAATTACCTCCCACATTCTCCCCAGCCTTACGTCGTTACCGTATAACGACGAAAACACTTTACATGAAAAAGAAATACAAAAAGTGAATGAAATGAGTGAGACCTACCACAAAACGGTTACAATCTATTCACCACACTGGTTAAGCGTTGTAGGTCTCTATGTGGATTTGGGTGGTAACATTTCGTAGTTCTAGCACTGCGACGAACAGAACTATTTGCGATGTTGTGGTTGTTAGGCCCAATACTGGAATGACCTGTACGAGGGTGCTCCTCCCTGTCATTCCACATTCATCCTCGGATGAATCAGAGCTGGTGCTCAGGGAACTGGTTTCAAGAACAAGGTCGGATACCTGATGGCCATGGCCAGTGCCAGGCTGCTCCAGTTAGTCAATATCAGGTAGTCTAGGACACAATCTTAATTCTGTACGATGCACAACTCTTTGTTTATGTTCTGGGTTATCGTGGATTCGTTCCACCACATACGCCTCATTCGTGGGATCGGGACTGTCAAGTACCTTGTGTACCTCAGACCTCCATTTGTCTTGAATTTTGTTTCGCCCTCGAGGTTCCCGATTTCGCACAAAGACATAATCACCAATCGTGAGGGGTACAACATTTGTGGACTTCTCTGACACTTTTCGTTGGGTTTCTGAATGAGCATTCATACGCTCCACAGCCTTGCTGAAAGCGTATCTCAGATTGGCTTGATGTTGCTGCAACCATTCGTCGATGGTCCTATCACCAGCCTCTGGTTCTTCATCTAGAAGGAAGTCAAGGGGCAGCCTTACATCCTGGCCACACATCAAATAGTACGGTGCGAATCCTGTGATTGAATGTGGGGTAGCATTGTACATATACAATAACTCTGGCAAATGTGCAGGCCAACGCCGCTTTTTCTCACTCGAGAGTGTACATAGCAGTCCATGAAGTGTACGGTTAAAGCATTCACATTGCCC
Organism: Hanleya hanleyi; assembly: GCA_036873755.1. Lineage (NCBI taxonomy): Eukaryota > Metazoa > Mollusca > Polyplacophora > Lepidopleurida > Hanleyidae > Hanleya > Hanleya hanleyi. The sequence goes on along the minus strand of JAVTVY010036205.1, from coordinate 38,331 downwards.
TTTGATTGTGGGGGATACAGGAAAGTTCGAGTCCTTTTCACCCCATATATCTGGCACAAATGTTGGATCAAGTTGGCCCCAAAATTTCTCCCCTGGTCGGAGTGGGTTTAAATGAGTAACATATGTATTTCCCCACAAGACGTTACAATAGTTCAAGTACGGAAATATCATAGAGTAATATAATATAAATAATGTCTTTTTATTCAAGGAGCTTTTGATATGATTTATGATGCCAATATTTCTAGATACCTTATTACCTATGTAATTTATATGAGTTTTCCAGTTCAGCTGATCATTAATAATGAGGCCTAAGAATTTAAATTGATGGACAAGTTCAATTTCTGTGCCATAATGAAGGTATGTTAGTTGAAGGTCTATGGGTATTGGGTTTGACTAACATGTATTTGGTTTTCTTTATGTTCAGCGATAAGCGGTTACAACAAAACCAAGAATGTAACTTCTGGAGTTCATGGGCCATGGTGTTAATAGCCTCGACAGGGTTATTTGAAGAAAATACGGCACTGGTATCATCTGCAAAAAGAATAATTTTCAAGATATCTGTTACGTTGTTTATATCGTTAATATACAGGAGAAAAAGAACTGGCCCAAGAATTGACCCCTGGGGCACTCCACAGTTAACAAACATTGGGTCCGATAATACTCCACTGAAATCTACATTTTGTGATCTGTTAGATAGATAGCTGCTAAACCAGGTATTCGATAAGACTCTAAAGCCGTAGTGGTTAAGTTTGGAAAGTAAGATAGTGTGGTTAACTGTATCAAAGGCTTTAGATAGGTCAAGGAAAGAAACTATACTATAACGTTTAGATTCTTTGGCTGTAATGAGAGCGTCGTATAAAGACGAAGCTGCTAATGCAGTGGAATGATTAGCTCTAAAGCCGTATTGGTCATTGGAGAAAACATTGTTAGTATCCAGAAATTCTGATATCTTAGAAACGGCAAGTTTCTCCAATATTTTGCTAAAACAAGATAAAATAGATATTGATTTATAGTTTGAGATGCAAGATGGATCGTCGCATTTAATTACTGGTGTAACTTTGGCCCTTTTAAAAAGATCAGGAACAATCCCGGAAGAGAAGGAGCAATTCATTATAGAGGAAAGTGGCGACGAAATGTCATCAGAAACGAGTTTAAGAACAGACATTCGAATATCATCTAGACCAGGCGCAGCGGATTTCAGACTCATAATTGTTTGCTTTACATCTTCTGGGATTACTTGTGCGAATTCAAAAGTTTTGTGGACAGGCGCACCTAAGTAATCAGTGAAAGCTGATACTGTACTCGGTATTTGAGCATCAAGATTGGCAGCGACTGAACTAAAGTATTGATTGAATTTATTTGCAATTGTTTCATTATCAGACACTGTTTCACCGTCAATTGTAAAGAAATCGGGTATTTTGGATTTTCTATTTCTACTCAGGAGTTGATTTAACACTTTCCACGTTCCTCTGACATCTTGGTTACATTCGTTGAATTTCCTTTCGAAATATAATCTTTTAGATAATCGTATAGAGTGATTAAGTTTGTTTCTATAAATTTTGTACTGAATGCGGATGTTAATGTCCTGGGTAATAAAAAGCAGCCGGTATAGTTTATTTTTTTCATGAATAGACTTTAATATTCCAGGCGTGATCCAAGGTTTAATGATCTTTTTCACAGAGGGTTTGATAGTGGTCACAGGAAAACATTCGTCATAAATAGGTTCAAATTTTGAGAGGAAGTTCTGTAGGGGAATGTTCGGGTCATTGTAGTTATGATCATTAATACTCCAGTCAACTTCTTTAATTTTTTGTACAAACAGATCTTTTTGGACAGATGTCATTTTTCGATAGTTAATATTTTGAACTGAGACCTTGGGAGCAGACTTGGCATTCAGAATGTGGAATATCGGGAAGTGGTCAGTGATATCAGTTAAGAATATACCAGATAAAATATTGTCGTCATGGAAATTGGTGAAGATATTATCAATGAGAGTAGATGAACGTTCTTTAACTCTAGTTGGCTTTGTAATTTGCGGGAAAAAATACTGGGACTTAAGAAGTTCAAAGAATTCTTTAGATGGTACGTGGCGATCGGTTTTGAAAAGATCAATATTGAAATCCCCCAACAAAATACAGTTTTTCTGAGCGATATTCGATTTCTGAAGTGTTGAAAGTAAAAAACGATTGAAGGTATTAATACTTTTGTTAGGGGGTCGGTAGAACATACCAACTAGATAATGCTCATCATCACAAACTAATTCTAAAAATAGGGATTTATACTCATCCTCCTCATCTGAGAGGGAGAGATCATCTCTTATCTTACAAGATTTTATAGTTTCATGTATATAAAAAATCAACCCTCCTCCCCTTCTATTTTTCCTCGATGCAGTGAATGGTGTATAGCCAGGAATATCATATAACTTTTCAGTTGTGGGATTTAGCCAGCTTTCGGAGAAGCCCAGAACTGAGAACTGATGTTTGAGATTGTGAATAAAACCTGTAACTTCTGAAAAATGTTTCTTTAGACTCCTAACGTTCAAGTGTAAAAATGAAAGTGTATTATTTTTACTAATGGAAGGCAGCATATTAATTTCCTGGATAAAAGACGTGTCAGTGTAATACTTAGACTGGTGAACGTTAATATCGTTCCAGTGGTTGATTTCCAAATCATTGTCATCTGTCGGAACTTTAGAATAGTCAATATCGTTTAGCTCGACAGGATTAAAGCATAAGTTTTCAATAAATTCAAAATTAATTGAAGAACATGGAAAACAAGAGGTTACATATTCTGGGATATCTGCATTAAAGAAAGGTAAGTAAGAAGCAGGGTTCAGGAGTGGAACCTCCTCCTCAGTAGTGTTATTATTATCCATGGTCAAGGATTTTCATACGGATAGACTGGCCTATTATCACAGTGATGAGAAAACGAATTGATTGAGAAAAAACAATAACAACGTACAAAACATATATACAAATATAAAACAGGACAAGGGGGTATGGTTAATCATGATACGTCAGCTAAGATAGCGACGTTCAGCAGTTGGAATGTTGGTAGATCACCATTTAACTTCACTGGATGTAATGGACAATAATAAACAGTAATCTTTGTCGGCTTTGAACGTATTACTTGCACTAATCTACATTATCGGCGGTGACCGCCAATTATATGGCAAGCACAACCTCTTCGCACGCTTTTCCCGTCATATTACAACCGGTCGAAGCATGTAATCTTGCACTATGCTTTCGCGTTAGAAGATTGACCAGGACCACCAGGGTAAAAGACGATATGTGCATTCATATATGGTCACACAAATCAACCCAAGTTCCTAGTTTTGTGTACTATAATACATATAATTACCGTGATAGTAGGCAGCATACTGTACCATGGTACAATGTTATGACCAAAGGAGTTGCACTCACACAGAAATATATACAGTGAAATGGAAGTATGTTTAGGCTCAACGTGAAATGAACACTTGCTGGAGGTGAAAATCAACCGGTGTACGAGTAAACAATTAGTGTTCCGGCTGTGTGGTACTCAAGTTGCCAAGGTCTATAGCTATATAAGATTATCTGAGTATACAGGTGTATGAGGACAAGAATGCAAACGAAAGCACATACAAAATAGACATTTGGACGGAAAAAAATTACCGCAAAGAAATGTTCCAGGCTAATGCAGTTTATGTACAGCGCAGTTGATATACGTACAGTTTGTTGACATTGTAAAGTTGCATGCAGTCTTTATATTGGCTTTGAAGTTCACAGCTCTAAAGTTCACAGCTCAGGTAGGACTGATTGATCGAATATATATGGAAAATTGTGATAATATGACAGTTAAATTATTCTTTGAATGGAAGCCAAGGGGATGATTGTCCTTTCTTACCTCCAGTGTAACGTCTACGTCAACCGTACGAATTCGGGTCTGAAGATTACGCTCCTTCCTCAATTTGTACGCGGTTGTGGACAATCGACTGCGTTTGATTTTGAGAGAAGGTGGCAGATCGGTACGGATCGTTTTGCGAGTACCCGAGAGTTCCCCACTGGAAAACAAAATCTTGTCTCTGTTGGACATCTTCAAAAAGACAGCAATTATAGCTGGGGGACCTTGTTCACGATGATCCATCGCTGAAGAACTTGATGTTTTTCGCGGTTTGTAGGTCATTCTATGGACTACAAGGAATGGAAGCTGTTGCGCGACATCTTGTTTGATATTCAGGTCATCAATCATGAACTTCCGGAATAAACATTCTGTGTCGACTGGATTGTGTTATTTCAGCCTTGTCAGAACCTTGTCTAGATGGGTCAGATATTGTTGTAAATCATGAGGGAAAACGATGATGTCGCCCAAATATACAACAACGAGATCTGCAAAGTAGTCTGCATCAGTCTCCGAAACGTAGCGGGCCTGTAACATAATCCAAACGGCATTCGTTGGTACTCATACAGACCCATAGGTGTAATGAACGCGGTTTTGTGTTGATCCCTTTCATTCATGGCCACCTGATTATAGCCACAGGCCACGTCCAGTGTGGAAAATACGCGAGCTCCGTTCAACGTATCAAGAGATTCCTCTATACGTGGTAAGGGGAAAGCATCACGACGAGTTTTGGCATTCAGCCTACGATAATCTACACACATTCTGCGACTGTTGTCCTTTTTTCGCACTAATACCACTGGTGAAGCGTACGGGCTACTACTTGGCTTGATGATGTTTTGTCTTAGCAAGTTACGGATGTGCTCTCGTACTTCTGCATAGTCACATGGTGGTATACGTCTAAATGGTTGTGCTACAGGCACATCATCCTCTGTAGGTATGCCATGTTTGATGATATCAGTGAAACCAAGACCATCATCTCCTTTTGAGAACACAGATGAATGTTGTTTAAAGAAATCAACTACCTGGGACCTTTCTTCATCTTCTAGATCCAAATGTGACAGATCCGGCACAAAGTCTTTAGTGGGCGCGTCCACTGGATTCCCATCATCACCAGATCTCTGTGACATCAGCTGCACGACGTCAGTATCTCCATCTCTGATGAACTATATATCCTGGTTATGGAAAACACGTTCCCCTTTACTCAGAAGGCCTATTCTCCTTCGTGGTTGTAGGATAGCGTCCTGTCTGCCCACGTTCAAAACTCTGACAAATCTCGGTCCACTTCCCGGTTCGACGACTGTATTCAATACCAGTTATCCAGCACGCATGTGAATGAAATTACTCTGCAGGGGCTCAATGACTACAGAACTCCCAAATCTGGTCTGTAATTTCCTGTAACCGCCACAACTTTCATTGAGGAGGCTGGTACAACGATCGGTTGGTTTGATGCAACTCTGGCAAATCCAAGGGCGGTAGATTCATTCTTCGGTAAGTATTCAGGACAATGATGCAACACATTCATTCCAACAAGTCCCGTATAGGCATGTCCCCCAGGAACATCCTTCACTACCAGTACACCTCGTTGCTCAACCGTGTTTCCAGCTACGACAACATCAAATTCCACATACCCAGATATGGAATCTCTAAACCGTTAGCAGCTTTCAACTTCAGCCAACTGTCAGTGTCTTTCAACTAGAGATCGCCAAAGTTAACCTTGATGAAGGATTCACTTATAGTGGCGACCATCGAACCAGTGTCAATCAGACTCGAGATGGTAACACCTCCCATTGCAACATCAGTGACAGGGCTATCACCAATAGTACGTTCTACCATTTCGTCCAATGATGTCGCCATATCCTGATGTCTATCTATTGCCTGAATCCTCGTCTCCGGTGTTTTAGGGGAAAATTCTCTTGTGTTTGTACATTCTTTGGCAAACGGACCTTTTCCGCCACATTGATAGCAGGTCAGTTCACTCTTCGGTCTTCTCTGAACACGACGGTTGTTAATTTTCCAAGATCTGTTGTTGCCATTTCGAGTGGAATTGTTCATACTCTGTTCTTTAAACATTCCTGTTAACTTGTCAATCTGTTCTTGTTGTTTTCCACCAGTCTCATAAGATTATCGTATGTTGGAGCGACAGATGTTGCGGCTGGTTCTGGAGCAACCTCAGCTGCAGTCTCATACACAGTAGACTTCGAACGATTCTTCACCTTTCCTTCCGAATCCTCCTCCAACCAGCGAATAGCTTCCTCTCGGAGGTCAAGGAATTGGATGTCTGGATGTTCTCTTATCATCCGTTTCAGGTGTTTTCTCAAATATTCGTCTTTCACGTTTCAGCAAAATGATCGTTCAAAGTTTGTCTTTATTCGGCACACATCTTGGATCCGATTTTCCAAGGCGTGCCATCAGTTCAAGCAGAGAATGAGAGTATGACCGGAGTGTCTCGCCATCACGTTGACGTGTCTCATAGAAATCTCTCTGCCGTTTTCCCATTGATGCTTGTGTACCGAAGCAGGAGCACAAGATTTCCATAATCCTAGCTGGGTCCTCTTTTTGAGCTTGTGGCCTATAGCGAATTTCATCTTTTGCCTGTCCATCCAGATGTGTCATAATAAAGTCAACTTTCTCTTTCACAGAGAAGTTTCGAGAATCTAGGTAGGTTTGACTATGATTGTCTTTTTGAATTTGGTGCTAATACTGTTATATGGAATATGGAATAGGTCTTTGGATTATGGACGCGGATATTCTCTAATGGACGACGGGTGAATTATGAATGACGGACCTGACGCTTGTAATTGATTTCATCCACCCAGTTTTCTACACGCATATCAGAGTCAGACTGGGGTCTACCAGAAAAAGTTTTGAACTTCCTGTCCTTGGGAACATACACCACTCTTTCTGGTCTAACAGGGACATCATCGAGTCGCCTTCGTAGCTCACTAGATGTCTACCTCTCTGTTTCTAACTGAGCCTCAAGTACAGCAATGCTACTCGATAACTGCTGAATGGGGTCTTCACCACCAGCGTTATCTTGACCACCACCTGGCACGTTTCCTACTGTTACTGCACAATTCAGAATACAGTACAATAATATGAAATGCATATACATGTGACAACTGTAAATGTTACCTCACCTTTCACAGCTGGAAACAAAAGTGAGACCTGTACAAACAAATTCAGTTACACATGGAATAGTTCAACTGAATCTAGCAATGTGGGCAATTCAATCAAAAGTCAAACAAGCAATATCATTCGACATTACTCAATCAGAAATGTTCAATAATGCACATCAATTAGAAAAAGAAACATTCAATACCATGAGAATCAAATGTATGCAAAATGGCAATACCTACTCCGAATGTCCATTTACTGAGCTCTGATCTCTTACTGCCTAGTGTGACTTTAATGATAGTAAAATGAAACCTTGGAGGGCCAAAAATGTCAAATGTCAGTCTCTACAGATTGCATTCACCAAAACTGACACTTCTTCGTTCCAGTCTCTAACTCTGCATTCACCGCTGGTACAGTTAATTCAGTTACCAATTCACCAGTTCACTACGCATTACTTAGTCCTACCAACTCCTTATGGTCTGGATCCCTGAAATGCGATTTATTCCTGGACACGCAGTCACTAGAATCTACCCTGGTCTATGCTGAATCTTTAATTTTGTATTCACATTTGAAAACAAAGTCACTGGAAACCACTTCAGTTTGATGCTGAGCCCTCAATTCAATATCTACTGTTACCAACAGGCACTGAACGCCACGTCCGGTTGGTGCTGAACCCTCAATTTAACATCTACTGTTGTAAACAGTCACTGGCCACCACGTCGGGTTGGTGGTGAACCCCCAGTTTAGCATCTACTGTACCAACAAAGTCTTTGGAAGCCACCTTGGTTTGGTCCCGAACCCACCAGTTACAGTCTACTATACAGCCCAGGGCATCACACCATCACTGGAATCACAGTGTCCTTTGCACACGTTACCACAATGCTGATAGCCATAGGAACCAAACTTCCGAAAGTGCCATCCATCGTTGGTTGCCACCCTCCTATTTCCATATCACCATCGTGTCGGCGACGCCAATTGTTGCCCGGCCAAGGGTAAGGAAGGTAAGGCAAGCTATAGTTTTGCATTGACCACGTTTATTTTTCATACATGATCTTGAAATGATGGTGATTAATGATGGAACAAAGGAGGGCGACAACTATGCCCTGTCAAAATACAACAGAACAATCATCTGTGAGGCAAATGCATTATTTAAGCTCGAAAATGTGTTTGTATAATGTACTGTGACAGTTGCCATGGTTACGTATCAATAATTTGTTTACCAACAAACGGTTTCATGTATTTTAACATGTTACAATTTATATTCAGATAAACAATCAATGTTCGAATAAACTGTCTATGCTTTATCAAATGGAAAACTGGCATGTGTTCATTTATTGCAGAATACATGCGATTGAGCGTATAACGTCAATGACAGAATTTTATTGGGACTCGTACGGACGGAAGGACAAGTATCTACTTCATTGTAAAATAGTTCGTCTTACGATATTATTAAACCCAAATCTGACCAAATCAACTTCATCTACGTGACCAATACTATGTAAACAACAAGTATTCACTTCATTGTATCATACCTTGTCTTACAATGGTATTGCATCACTTAATCCAATGTCTGACAATTCGACCAAGCTACAGTACATAATTAAATGTTAGCTAAATCTCATTCATATAATATGACGTAATAACGGGTACAATGACTAGTATATGTCCCGAGACTCTCAACAGAATAACCAAACAATATACTTGGAGTGGCCTTATCAACATACATTATGACACACACTCACCCCTGTATGTACAGCTCAATATTCTGGACATATTCATTGAAGAAGTCTGCTCAAGTCTCCCGATGAACATCAACAGCTAGCCTACAACAATGACAGTACTACAATCTACAAGATCTATAGCATCTCAGATCACCGCGCAGCTAAAAGCAGACTACAAGCACTCATACTCTAACACATATGTTCGTCAAATTAATTGCTTTAAATTCAGTTTGTCTCTATTTAAAGGCACAGATTAATATAAGTTCTAATAAAACTATTATTTGATAATAAAACTATTTACAGAGACGTTTCTGTTCAGATGAACTCGCTAACCTGAGAGCATGAGCATTATGACATCATCGCAGTGAAAATGAGACTAGTTCATGAACGAGAGAAAATCGTTAAAATTAGACAATTTACGATACAATGGTACCATAACAATGATGACAATCGATTACTGGGTTTTTAGATAGTTGATTGCTGCTTCAGGACATACATACCATTACATGAACAGCAAGAAATTCATGTGAATTTGCGGTCTTCGCTGTGGTAAATCTGTTCGACCATGCGGTTTGCAGGAAGACGGAAGTGAGGTACAATTACGCCTCTAGTGGCTGGCGCAATCATAAGCAAAGGGGAATCACTCTAATTGACTTACGTAATGACCTCCCACACTAGAGTGTGGGTACGTATTCGACTCGGCTGACGCTGTAGCGTACGATGGCGGGTCTCTGGACCGTTTGTCGATTTTCGATGGCAAACGGGAAGTTGTAGCGAAAGTGGGTATTTTGGAGGTGGGTAGGGTGTGTTTGAGTGATTGAGGAACCATTCTTGGTCCTAAAATGATGTGCAGTGTTTCATCTTGAAGCTCTTGGCGGGGTGAGGACGCTTGGGGAGGTTTGGATGGGATGTGACGGGTATCAACTTGAAGCGCTAGTCATGTGACGCATGGGGTAGATGCAAAATTAAGACATTTCCTGGAAAAATAATATGCGGAAGACGGACGTTACACCTTAAACAGGGAAATCTCCCGTCAAATCGGTCTAGGTGAGCCCATAGGAGCCCTAAGAGGTCAGGGATGGCATCATCTTGAAGTTCTTGTCTTGAAAAGGACAGCAGGGAAGGTTTGGTTGGACATTGACGTCATGGTGCGCATGCGCAGTCGAAAGTGGCCAGTTTGTGGGTGTGCAGGGCATATTTGAGCGATTGAGGGACCATATCTCATCCAGATATGGCGCACAGGGTCTTGCCTTGAAGTTTTTGGTGTGTAGAAGATGCTTGGGGTGATTCGGACAGGGAATGATACCATGGTAGGCCTATGTGCAGTCGAGGAGTAATGGCGAAAGCGGGCATTTTGCGTGCACAGATGTGTGTTTGAGCGATTTAGGGGTCATATCTTACTTAAATAAGGCGTGTAGGATGGGGAGCGCTCGTGGGGGAATACGAATACGACGGGAATACGTGGGGGAATGCATGGTGATGTCCATGTGGCTGTGACATCATCTATGACGACATCAATAGTAGTGAAGGTGCACGTCGCTCGGGTGTACCCTTGAGATATGCCTACCCCTATACAACACATATAAGTGAAGTGGGAAGAGGTGCCGACATACTGACTGCGTCACATGACTACACATAGGAGTGACTAGTGAACCTTGGAGATGCATGTAGACCCTGCAATGTGTTCAAAGAAAACTCGAGACTTCTGAACATCGGCATGCTGGAGTTGTGGGTAGAGCTTCGTGGGTCTGTCTAGTCTGGTAGAGTTACCTCCCTTTGAAATTGACGTCAATGTGACCTGAGGAGTATTGGACAAGGTCTCAAAAACGGTGGAATCAGAAGCGCACACAGGATTAACCGGCTACCTACACCTTTAAGAACCAACCCATAGAAGTGGATATGTTGACCTTGGTGTGCTGCATGGAGGTGGGCACATGACCGTCGTAGGGTGGGATATACGTACGAGTTGCTGCATACTTGGGGTCATATTAAAGCTCCCGATGGAACATCAAAGGAGACAACTTTTGTCAACAACTGTTGAACCAGGAATAAAGACGCTATACCTACACACAAAGAAACTATACCTATACACAATGGAACTGGCTTAGGCCTACTTGAAAGGATTCGAATTAGAGGATTAGATTCTGATTCTGTAGTTCAATAAGAGAACAACAAGAACAAGGATTACAGGTCAATCATTTTATTATCCCCTCCACAATGACACACCCAAGCTGGAGTGGGTCTGTTTACAATTCTGGTATGCTCTTTTATTATCCATTCAAAAGCGTCCCATACCAATCTCCGATTGCTCTTGTCCAATCAGAAGCCTTACTTTGTGAAAATTTTCTGGTATTGCGTCAATCTTCGGCCATGTTCGCTCCTTGTCGTGTTCAGTGGCCAGCCATTCGCTCTGGCTCTTTTCTGAGCGTCTTCGGGCAATCCAGGATACCGTTGAGGCAACATGTCCTGGAACAACTGTTTTCACATTTTGATCGCATTTTCCAGGTGAGTGGCAACCCCATATCCTCCTCCAACTGATGCATGGACTTCATGATGGATCTATGCGTGGGATCGCCTTTCATTTCAAGCGGCAGCAAGATATACTGTTCATAGACCGCCCAGCTATTTTCCTGGTGTACGGACGCATTTGGATTTGAGCGTTTTGCAAGTTATCCTGCCCGATGTCCTCAATCGCCGCAGCGTGGGTATGACCGCTGTAGTAATACGATCCCAAAAGGTAGGTACCCTTGAATCCTCACTCAGGTTTCGCTCACTGTCTACATCAGTGGCCGAGCGTTCGGCCTGGCTGTAAGCAGGCAGGCGCTCGGTATCAGCGGATAGACCCTCCACAGTCTATGTGAAATCTCGCAATACAATATATCAGTAACATATGTGTATTCAAATGAGTACTAATTGTGCACCCCTTTTGCCTGACCTATATCTGTTCCCTTATGAATACGACTATATGCAGACGCTTTCAAAAACAGATAATTTCAAAGACCGTTCCTTTGCATTCACAAACGCTATATAGACGAGTTTCTTGCTGTGGATAATCGCTATATAAATGACGCAGTGAAGGATATATATCCATCTTAAATGGATTCAAGGGAAATTACAGATGGCCCTAACGGCACATCTTATTTAGATCTATATCTCTATAAAAATGATGCGGGCCTTCTCTTTCGTCGACTTACGACAAAATAGATGATTACAATTTCGACATCGTGAGCTATCCCTAGCTGGACAGTAATACATCAGAGAGACCTGCATATGGCGAATACATCTATCGACTAGTAGCATTTGCTAGATCTTGTGTTGAATGTGACGATTTTAATCGACGTCACAAAATATTATTACAGAAACTTATAAAACAGGGCTATATCATCAAGCGCCTCCACCCGAAGTTTCTCATATTTGACGATACATATCGCATGCTGATAGCGAAGTACGAGCGTAGCGTGCAAGATCCATGGCGGTACGTTTCGTAACTTTTGTCTAATTCCGATTAATCCGGGGCTAGGGGCCGTATGAACCCATGTATTTCATGATCGTCATAGTGTTCATATGAATAGCCACAAACAAAGAGTGACTGAGAAATATCTACTCTGGATAACGACTTCACAACGAAAATCATATGGATTAAAAATACTGATCAGCGATACGGATTTGATATTTTGGAATATCATGATGTCTTGCTGGCATCATTGAAACTGTTGACCGCTTCTCTCTTGCAGGGAAGTAGTTTTATGTATATTCAGATTTATTCTTCTAATTTGATGCTAACGCTATTATATGAATTAATTCTTTGGATTATGGACGCGAAAATTATTTAAAGGACGACGGCTTCATTCAGTGTCTGCACCCATGCATATTCCTTTCGTACCGCAACATATCGTAGTGTCTGGAAAACGTACGTCCACACTCAAGGCAAGGATGCACGTTTTCCTGGTAGGGTTAGTATTATAGCCATAACATATCACCGGACCTATGTAAACGTTAATATATACATTGATACTGTAAGAAATCGACTATATAGTTTTTCCCCCGATTTCCGAACTTTAAAACGGTAAATTTGGCCATTTAAACGCGTTCCTACCACGAGCCTGTCAAAGCGGTGACCTTTGACCCATGACGTCCCAGAGTGAACCAGTCCGCCATAGCATTAGCATTAGCATACGTAAACAAGTCAAATCTGCTCCAATACATTTTCATTTTTCGACTTCTAATCAACTTATTCCAGTATATCGGAAATTCACTTCTGGGACAAGCTTATCCTGATTATTTGGTGTCCTTTAGAATCTCCATGTGAGGACATGCATTGTATGTACTTTTGATACAATAAATTGAAATTGATCACCTGGAAGAGTAACAGAAATTAACAGAAAGGTGTGAAGCAAACAATTTTTTATGGGAGGGTGTCCAAAAGGGAGAGTGGAAGAATTAAGGTATAACGTCGCGCGTTCAGCAATAGGGTGTCCAAAAGAAATAAACAGGACTTCTCCACAGGTATGGTTTAGCTCCTGTTTTAACATAAAATCGCTAACAATAATTGACAAACACATAATAAAATTAAGCACGTAAGCAATGTAAATAAGCCGACCTGCCACGGTATAATAATCGGTCCGTCCCGTAAGAAATGAACAATAATGAACCATACGATGCCAATAAACACACACATATAAAAATAAAAGCGTAAATAACTACATAGTATGCTCTTACAATAGCAAATTATCTGTAGATAATAAATGAATATATATATATTATAGTGAGATCCACAATAATTCTTATGCATTAATCATACAATGATCAATAAGCCGGGCTACTTTCCTTTTTGCTATTATTTAGACTGTTGCAAGGTTTTGGGCATGGAAGAGTAAATTGACGATCCTGGGCATTATAATAACTGTTTTATGCCTAAAAAATTGGCAGATAAAATCAGAAATGTATAAATATTATTGTAAGATCCACAAATAGTTGTAATTTCGTGCATAAAGCCTGTAATCAGTGTACTTAAACCGGCCTGCCACAGCGTGACACGGTCTGCCAATCGGCCTGCAACAGGTTTGAAACAGACCCGACATTAACATGATTAGGACGACCCATTTTGACCCCAGATTCGCTGGTTTATGACTCAAATCTATATGGCTCGATAGCTTCTCCTTCTCCTTCAGTTCATGAACGCTTCCTGCTTCTACACTCCATTTAGTGTCAAGACATGTATAATCTCCAAAGTCACAGTGTCCAAAGTGGTTAACGCTGAAATCGGAATCTGAGTCAGAGCTTGTACCGCTGTCTGTGTTATCCGCCATGTTTGACTCTGGCCGCTTCATCGTGTGACGTCACAGGGTAATAGCCGGGCGGATTTACTGGGGGTAACAATCGGGCACTTTGGAGCCGTATTTCGGGATATTACGTCATCGTTAAAATTAAAACAAAAATCTAAAAAATAGAGCAGGCCACAGGCGACTGTTTTTTATTGGTATTAGCCTTTCAAAAATTGTGATAGCATTCCCCTTTAAGGCTTCAACACCCCAGAGAGATAACTCAAAAGCTTTGACGAGTTTAATTGATCACGTGATATCACATGGAATTGACACTTATGCATCGAAACGTAGTGACGCACGTCAACCCCCGTCTTTACGCCTTAACGCCCGTAACGACGGATGTTACCGTGCGTCACTACGTTTCGATGAGTTAGGGTCAATTCTATGGGATATCACGTGATCAACCAGACCAACCAGAGCGTGTGAGCTATCTCTGTGGGGTGTTGAAGTGTTAAGGCAGGTGTTTGAGGGCGTTACTATGTTACGAAAATTTACTAAAAACGTGCACATTCGACGTCTAACCCTCAACGTGGTTTATCGTTGCCTTCAGTGTAGACACTACGATATCATGCAAGGGTACAGAGACACCGAGTGGATAAAAGCCGATGAGCCCACTGATGCAGATAATGATGCAGCGACTGTTGAGAGTCTATCCGCCGAAACTGAGAGTCTACCCGCTGACAGCCAGGCTGAAGGATCGGCCATTGGTGTAGACAGTGAGGGAAACCTGAGTGAGGAGGCAAGCGTACCTACCTTTTGGGTTTTTATTGTGACAGCGGCCATTAATACCCAGGCTGTGACAATCGAGGACACCAGGCAGGATAACTTACGAAACGCTCACTTAGAAAGGCACCCGTACATCACGAAAACAGCCATGGCGATCTATGAACAGAATAGCCTGCTGCCGCTTAAATTGAACTGCGATCCCGCCGATGGGTCCATCATGAAGACCAAGCGTCACTTGGAGGAGGATATGGGGTTAACCACCCACCGAGGCCCTGGAAAATGCGATCAAAAGGCGAAAACAGCTGTTCCAGGACATGTTGCCTCAGCAGTATCCTGGATTGCCCGAAGACGTTTGGGAATGAACCAGAGCGAATAGCTGGTCATTGAACACGACCGATAGCAAACATGGTCGAAGATTTAAGGAGCACCAGATCAGTTCCTCAAGGGGAGGATTCTGATTGAACAAGAGACGTCGGAGATCGGCACGGGTCGCGTTTGACTGGACAATACAAGAGCATCCGAGAATTGTAAACACACCTATAATGGCTCCACAGCGTGGGTGTGTTATTATGAGGGGATGATAACATGATTGACCTGTAATCACTGTTGTTGTTCTCTTATTGGACTAGTGAATCAGAATAGTGATCGAACTACGCCCATAGAACTACGCATAGACGTGTGTGTGTGTGTATGTGTTCTTACTTACAAGCCTTAGGGCGTCACTGCGGAAAGACGGATGCGTTAAGGCAGATGCTGCGGGCATTATGGCGGTGGGTCATGTGATTTACCCTCAAGTAGGCCTAAACCGGTTCCATTGTGTATAGGTATAGCTTCTCTATTCCTAGTTCAACAAAGGTAACTCTACCAGACTAGACAGACCCATCAAGCCCTCACCACAACACTAGAGTATCTGAGTCCATGAGTCTCTTGTATTTTCTGGACACACACCAGGGTTTACATGCATTTCTAAGGCCCACTAGTTGGCCCTATGTTTTAGCGAATAGTGGTAGGCATGTATCAAGGGTTCACTTGAGCGACGCTACTACTGTTGGCGTCTTAAATGACGCCACAGTCACATGGGCATCACCCTAGTCGTATTCTAACCACGAGCGCTCCCCACCCTGCAAGCAATACTTGGGTAAGTTATTGCCCCTACGTCGCTCAAACACGTCTACTACTCTTCAACCTCGCATACGTACCATGACGTCATTCCCATTCCAAATCAACTCAAGCATCCTCTAAACGCCAAGAACTTCAAGGAAGGCACTGCACGCCATATTTGGATGAGATGTGGGTCTTCAATCGCTCAAATCGCCAATTTTCGCTACTATTTCTCGACTGCACATGAGCACTTCTCATCCATACCTCCCCAAGCGTTCTCTACCCGCCGCAGGCTTCAAGATGATTCACTGCACAGACTATTAGACCAACAGTGCTCCCTTAATCGCTCAAACCCGCCCCTACGCACCCTCAAAGTACCCAGTTTCACTACAACTCCACGAATGTGCATGCGCATGGCCCTCGAAACCCTTTGGGATCCTTATGGGTTCACCTGGACCGATTGACTGGAGTTTTCCCCTGTTTTAGGTGTAAAGTCCGTTTTTTGCATATTATTTTTCCAGGAAAAATCTACTGTTGCACCTACCCCATGCTTCACGTGATCGGCCCCGACGAGCGCTTGAAGTTGACACCCTACCCGACCCCTTATGACCCATAATTGCCTACCATGATCCATTTGACGACCTGTCCAGTCCTTTTTCCGTCCCTTCTTCCATGTAAATCCTAAGTTTACATCCACACCTGTCTGTCACATGACGTAACCGCCCATCCCCTGACCGGCCTCGACGAGCGCTTCATGTTGACACCCTCCACCATCCCTTAGGCCCACTTCGATCCATTTGACGGCCTGCCCAGTCCGTTTTTCGTTTTCTTTCCGTCACTTGAATCCTTCTCTATGCACCATGTTGCCCTGGCAATCCCATCAGCAACCATGACCTTTTACCCGGATGTCAACTCGGCCAGATGTGACGTCATCAATACGTCCTAGCCGCACCCACATTAGAAGTATACAGAGTGCATTTGAGGTCATATTTGGACGAGTGCGCAGGTGTTTTTGCGCAGGTATGACGTCACTTTGGGAGGTCAAGAGGAGGTGTGCACAGGATTGTTCTGCGCAAGTATGACGTCACTTCTGGGCTGCGTGAATCGGGCGTGACCTTGGGGATGTATTCCTTCGCGGTGATGCGGTCTGGCGGTGATACGGTCTGCCTCCGCGGACAGAAAGTAGTCCCAAATACGTGGGTTTTCGTGAGAATGTTCGGCAATCTTCAGGGGCGAGAGTGGACTGATTGGGTCGAGTGAGCTGTCAAAGTGACGCGCTCCTCCAAGGCCACTCAGTCATGGGTGGGTGCATGTAAAATTAGAATTTGTCCCGAAAATATAAAAAGCGGAACACGGACTTTACCCCTACAATAGGGGAAAACTTCTATCAACCCTATCCCAAAGGGCTAATATCGATCCCTGGCTTATCGGGGACTGCTGAGAGAGGTAGGGTGGGGGAGTGGGTGCATGTCAATTTAGGATTGTCCCGAAAATATAAAAAGCGGAACACGAACTTTACTCCTACAATAGGGGAAAACTTCTATCAACCCTAGGGTGCACTCCACACTTGCCACGGTTTCGCAAAAGTGGCCCCTGCCTAATTTTATAATAAGGAAGGTCGCCCGATTTTGACAGCATGGTAATTCTTCTTACCTTTCTACTAACTGATATCTATAGTATCCTCCTGCTTGGCGTAACCATTTCTCCAAACGAAGATATAACAATTGCTTGCTGATCGCACCCACTCGCCACTACAGAGTTAATCGTGTCCGGAATTGAATAAAATTTTACAAAAAACGAGTAGGTCGACCCCCTGTTTTTTCGCCATTTTAAATTGTCCTTTGGACGGGAAACACGTTAACATACATAAGAAGAAAATCATTTCGTACGTTTTCTCTGGGTTGCGGGTAGAATTTGACACATTTTCATATATTTTATGGAGTTTTTCAGAAAAGTTGAAGAAGGTTTAAGGTGGATTGGAAGTCTTTCCTTTTCAATTTCAATAGCTCAAATGTCTCCTGAAATAATGGCACGAGTGTGCCCATTTAGAAAATATATACTTTTACAGGGTTTTTGTTAAAGATTTTACATCTATTTATTACAAGCGTCTGGTCCGTCATTCATAATTCAACCGTCGTCCATTAGAGAATATCCGCGTGAATATGACCGAAGATTCGAACCCATGCCTGTTTTTAGCTGCATATCATTTAGGGCTAATATCGGTCCCTGGCTTATCGGAGCCTACTGAGAGAGGTAGGGTGGGGGAGTGGGTGTATGTAAATTTAGGATTTGTCCCGAAAATATAAAAAGCGGAACACGGACTTTACCCCTACAATAGAGGAAAACCCCTATCAACCCTATCCAAAAGGGCGAATATCGGTCCCCCGGGCTTATCGGGGCCTGCTGAGAGAGGCAGGGTGGGTGTATGTAAATTGAGGATTTCTTCCCCGAAAATATAATAAGCGAAACACGGACTTTACCCCTACAATAGGGGAAAACTCCTATTAACCTTGTCTAGTGGGGGCTAATATCGGTCTCCGAGCTTCTCGGGACCTGGCTGCATGGGTGGGTGCATGTAAAATTAGGGTACTCATCTTACATCCGGATTTTTCCCATGTAGGTTACTGCGCAGGTCACGTGGTTTGGTGGGTCTACGCAAGTGTGTGACATCACTTCCGGTTTACAGAATGACCAAAAATACTACCTCCGAACACAGAAGAGTTCCAAGACCTTAGACGTATGGTCCGGGTTTTCCCCCGCTCGGCCCGGCCCGGCCGCACCGCACGAGTTATCCGGCCGCACGCGCGCGCGCGCGAGATAAAGGGAAATTTCGAAAATGTGCAAGGCCACTGTATCACATCGGGGTATATATTCCATCCAAGTATAGCGGATAGCGATTGTCGTGAATAACAACAAGTTCAGCAATGTTTATACAGTTTATTATCCCCAATGTTACATCATACCCAGGCTGGGGGAGCCGCCTTGGGTATGTTTAGTATGTTCACAGCAAAACAATTGAAATATCAAACACCATGTTTTATTATTTAACGCACCGTCACATTAGGTACAAGTGTTTACTGAGCTCATTCAACGATCAGCATGTAGACATGTAGATTATATACGGCATGTTATGCTATTCATCAGTGCAAGGGTGACGCATTCAGCCGATGGGGGTGGTCGGTCAGCTTAGTAACGTAAAACGTGACATTGGTCACCTCTCTACGACCCATTGTTTGTCATCTCAAGGGATCCATGGTGTCCAGTTTCTCCAGCATCGTCTCTAGCGACGCCCGGTTAATGATGGTGAACGGCTGGTCAAACACATGGCTGTTATTACTGGCATAATAATACCGTAACTGGTCCGTCTCTTTGTGACGTAAGATGTATCCGAAAGCGACATTCAATTTGATGACCGTAGCTTGGTCATTGAAGATGGCTTGCACGTAGCTGCGTAGACGGGCGAGGTCGGTCAGTGGGAAATTGTAGATATCTGGAATAGGGCGATGACGGTGGAAGCAGTGCCGTATCATGGGCCATTGTCGCCGATAGATGTCTCTCACTGGATGGCGTCCTGTAACAGATCGCTAGGAATATCTACTGCATCTTCCAGAAAATGTTCGATGTCGTCAGGCGTATGACTGGCAACAGTAATGCTAGGGACTGGCTGGATATCTAGGCTCTTCTGAACTGTGGGTATAGCCGGGCTCTCTGTGATCGCATCACCACTGGCATTCGCCTTCGCGGGCTCATCTTCACTGGGTCTGACCCTCCTGGGTGCCTCTTTAGTGGGAAGTTGTCGCCCAAACCGTAGAGACGGGGTATGAATCAAACGTTGGTGCTGTCTTAACTGACTGGGTCGTTTGAAGAGTTGACCACAATCGTTACATTGTTCCGTCGTCCCCTCGTGGAATGAGCGTTCGTGGCGCAGTAAATCATCCTCCCGATTGAATGACAGTGCGCTTATACAAGATACAAGAATACCGTGCATCGTTGTGGGTGGAGGCCTCGTGGCGTCGTAAATTATCCAGGCGAGTAAACTGGTTTTGGCAAGTTGTGCAAGTGAACATCTTGGTGGTTGACGGAGTGTCGAATGAAACGGCCAGGCCGCTTCCCCTTTATAGCACGCTTGCTGGTGATCTATTTTTAGCACACTCAGTTCATCTATCTCCAACTCTAGGACCAAGATGTACTGGTGTACAATTGAGCCGCATTGCGAGCGCTCGTGTGCGCGTGTGTGTGTGTGTGTGTGTGTGGGCAGTGGATTTTACTTCCGGGACCTTGTCAACATCCGGGTTTCCCAGTGGGTTTTTCCCGTCGTTCCTCCATCTTACATCCGGGTACTGTGGTTTTACAACCTTTACATCCGCATGTAGAGGTGCGCATGTATCACATGGTCTATAAAACACGTCCCTCTGGATCCCACACCCCCATTCCTACGGTTGCAGAGCCATGACGGACACCCATCCCTATGCGACTGGCATTTTACAGCATGCGACCGTGGTTATTTCACTCACGGGTTACCGAGCAGTGGTTCGGTCCATGTTTGCAGATGGCGACGACAGCGAGGGGCGACGCCAGATCCTGAAAGAGTTCACAGAAGCGGTCCTCGACAGAGTGCACTCGATGGAGAGGTGTGCTATCACTCACCACTACTGGACTATGACAGCCATGCTTGAAGCCGGACTATGGACCAGGAGCGCTCATGCTGGAACCAGCGACGGCTCGTTGGCCTAGTAATGGTCTTTACCCTATTGACCCTGACGCTGTGGCAATGACAACGACAGCGACAGAAAAAGAGCGGCTGTTCAGAGCCTCCACAGATGCGCTTATGTGCAGCCGATATATTCGAGGGTCAGTCACAGTGTGCGTCATTCACCGTTCGTCATTGGGTCAACCATGTCACCGAGGTCCCTGACCATGAATACGAGAGACAGTCAAAGTGTGTGTCATTCACCGTTCGTCATTGGGTCAACCATGTCACCAGTCGTACGAGCCATCCTTCATCCCGGACAATGCCATCTACGTACACCGTGGACCCTTCTTCCTACGCCTGGGCCGTTACCAAGACCCTACGCGAGGCTTCACCCTAGACCCCGATCTGTGGACAGCCTTCGAGAAAGTGGTACCTATCGGGGCCAGCTGTTTACACCGGACGAGCGGTCAGCTGTTCAGTTGGAGTGGGCTCGTGCCCTGAGTGAAGCGGCGGCAGAACCCAATGAACAAATTACCAAACCTAGCAATGAAGCGGAGGCAGACGACGATGCCATTGATTATCCGGCTAGACTGTCAGCCCAGTGACATGACCACCCGATCCTTTGATCTCACGTCATAAACTTTTTCTCCCTATAAATACGAGAGACAGTCAAATCTGGTACCATTGACGTACTGACCATGACGGAGCATGTAATACGGTCGTTTCTCAGCTTGACACTCGAGGTCTTCCTGCACGTCTATGCAGATAAAGTCGATATCATGGAGGAGGTGGGAGACATCTGTGATGCGGACCCTACACAACCATGTCCGGCTAACATTCGTCTGTCCCGGGAGGGCTGGACCAAATTCAAACGGGTGTTGTCTGGTGAATTGGACGGTGACCTCATCCACTTGTGTCACGATGTGTACATCCGACGCGGTCCCTTCTTTGCTCAATTGGCTCGGCTAGATGGGGATACAGTGCGTTTTACCCTTCACCCTGTTCTATGGACTGCATTGGAAGATGCCGTGGCAGATGTGGATCAAGTGCTTACGGAGGAGGAGCGGTCATCATACGAGTTGGATTGGTCATTTACCTTGGATAATATGCTGGCAGAAGCCAAAGAAGAAAATCAGAAAGAAACTCCGGCCATGATATACCCGTTATAAATAAACGATAGAGCCAGCGTGCATCATCATTTGTCACCATAGAGTAGGGAGAAGGTGTTGGATAACTTATAATACAGTCCCGACAGTCCGGCGGTCTATAGTGCCGTGTCGGCTCTCTATCGGGTGGCCAACCCCCAGGGGATACAACGTGCCCAAGTCCGAGATTGGTTAAAAAAAAACAAGACACCTATACCTTACATCGATCTGTCCGTCAACATTTTCTACGGAACCGGGTCATCGTGGGAGGACTAGATGCCCAATGGCAAGCGGATTTGGTCGATATGAGCGCCTTTGCCAAACACAACGATGGAAATCGAATATCTTGACGTGCATCGATATCCTGTCAAAGTATGCGTGGGCGGTACCCATCCGGACGAAAACGGGGGCGAATCTCATACCGGCGTTCAAGGACATCTTCAAGACCGGGCGCAAACCCTTGTACTGGAAAACATGTTTCTTTCGCGTGCATGAAACTTTCGCGATTTTCGCGATTGGAATAAATCGCGAAAGTTTCATGCACGTGAAAGAAACATGTTCATATGATATGACAAGGGCGACGACAAGAATGCAACAACAACAACGACAGAGAAAGGACATTGTTTTCGGCATTAGCACAGTTTTAATGGTCTCACCACTTAAGCTCCATTCAGAAGCGACTGTTTAAAGCACCGGATACAGTTTAATATACGAGCTACTAGTGCAATTCATTCTGCTGGATTAGTCCCAAGACTTGCATATTTGAAGCAAGTGTAGTACTAGAAACATTCGTCAATGTCCTTGATGCCGGCCGTTTTGAACCCCTGTCGGATAGCAGGCGTTTTGTTTCTGAGTTGTTCGTGGGCCTTCACCATCCACATCGCCTGTTAGATTTGATAACTTTGATATCCTGTACAGATTTTCCACTTTTCAGCCCTTCCGAAACAACATCTCCATGCCACGCGGTGAACTGGTCTTTCAGGGCGGCTTTCAAAGCTCCATTCCCGCTGAGATCTGACGGCTGGAGCTATCCTGTGCGGTATTTATTTATTTCAGCGGAGTTCAAATGACAACTGCATGTACCTGCATGATATCTTGCTATATAGCGTTTGTTTACCTACGGGAATTCCTTTTAAGGCTGAAACAGCGGGATTGAAACAATCTGCCCCCAACAGTCAGGAAACCTTTGTTTGAATACCAGTAACTGTATCTTCATACATTTAACGCCGCCATTTGTTAGACTCATGTTGGTACTGTGAAACGACCACACTGAGCGCACCCACATGTGAATACACTAGGCTTTGCAAATTTTTCCGCCTCCGGTATGTATTTCCCATGTCTATTAGTATGACATATCTGTAAATTATTTTTGGCACAGAAAGAATCGCAAAAGTTTCATGTCGCGAATTTTTTAAAATTGAAAAATCGCGAAAGTTTCATGTCGCGAAAGTTTCATGTTTTACAGTATTTGCAAACCGACGAAGGCACGAAATTCCTCAACAGACCGTTCCAACAGTTTCTGAAAGCCCAGAAGGTGTTTTTCTTCCATACGTACAACGAGACAAGGCTTCCGTTGTGGAAAGGTTCAACAGGACATTCCACTACAGAAAATTGTACATTTAACATGTATGTTAAATGTATAGTGCAGGAATGTGAGAGTCCGAAATTTGCATTCATTTATAATACATTTCCGATATGGTGTAATTAGATATTTATAATAATTTAACTGTACAGTGCAGCTTGGAGAGTCCCTAATTTCAGCTATATCACATAACCATGTGGAATGTTTGGGGTGTACATTAATTTGATTGGTTGCAAATTGGGGATGATCTGCCGTAGTGAATATGTAGTTTTACTTACATCTGATACCCTGGTGAATGGTCGCATTCACAGACATTTGACTAGTAGGTTGAGAAAAATTAAATGATTGCGTTCGCTTAACATTTGAATACCATACTGAGCACATTGCGTATGTTATAGTTTAGTTATATTTAACTCGTGTGATGAAGGATTTTATATAGTCGGATTTAAAATAAACTCCAGTCGGTTCGTATATAAGCAAATAAAAAGATTTGCCATAGCTTCGCCATACAGTGGCCAGGTCATTGGCATATGGACATGATGTATGTAACCAACTTGTGATATATACTTGTACATACGAGTCTTCCATATACGTGTAATGTACGGTGAAATCAATGGTTTTTATCTACATTTCACTGGGATTATTAAAGTTTGGCGGGTGATTATTCTCGGCACTTCTATTAGAAGAATGATAATTCCTCCATACCCTCAGGGGCGTCGTTAGGGGGGGGGGGGGTCGTCAGGTGCGAACGACCCCCCTTTGGACGCGCCAAAAAAAACACAGAAGAAAAAGCAAAAAAAAAACAAAGAAAAACAAAACAAAAACAAAACCAGAGAAAACAAAAACAAAACGAAAAAAGCAAAAGGGAAAAGAAAGAAATAAAAAATGTCCGTCTCGAGCTCGTAAGCATGCTCCGTTCCAGCAGTGACGCGTCAGTTCGCTCAACAATGGGTTTACCACGACTTTCCGTTTTATGGTCATGAAGTGGATTATGAAAGAGCTGTAGCTCTGTTCATGAGACTCCACCCTCGACGGATAAAGCAGGCGAATTTACTATTCAATTAATCATTAACACTAACTCGTGTGTTTTTCCCCCCTTCTGCTCGATGCGTGTGGATTTGATAATGAAGCATCGACAGCCGCGGTCTATCCTTAGCGAAGTGCAAAACGGGCAATAAACTGAAAGCTGTATATGTATAAGCTTTGCTGAAGTCTATACTACATTCGTGATATTTCATTTCCGGAAAATATATCAGTTTGATTTTTTTTTAGTCAGTATTTTACCATGGCCACGTTTTAATGAGTGGTATTAGCTTTATTTTTCTAGTCAGTATTTCATCATGTCCACGAGATATAGTCCATGATACACAGTTTGATATTCTACACAATATTATTGTGATATTTTCAGCAAAAGTTTAATGTTCACAGTCATGAAATGACTTATGGATCGTGAAGTGATATGATGATGTTTAGTTTTAATCATTTTAACATGGTTACAGTGGCGTCGGAAGCGGAGGAGCCAGCCCCACCCCACACTTTTGATTTAGGCGGGGCCCGAATATCTTTTGGCCACCCACTTTTTAGCATCCCTAACTGACCATGTCCCCACATCAAAATTACAGATAGAGTGCCAGGACGTGTAGTGGTGCGTTATTGGCCCGTTTTGTTTGTGTCAATCCAGGAAGTCAAATGGAGTCCGGCATATCTTCAATATCTTCAATATCGATGCGGGTTTATGCGAAATAAATGTGAAAATAGAACCATAAATCTATATACATTGTGTTCAGATTTGTTTCCGGGAAAACGGGTAAAACGCATCTCCGGCAACCGGAGACCCCGGAGCTTCCGGGACCTAGGCGGCCCCTGGACCCTCGCTTGTCAGGCTGTGAGGATCGCTCATTTTAGCTTGTGTAAATGAATCGCTATCATATTGGTTATAATGTCCCATGATGTAAAGGTCATCGTTTTTTTTATATGTTTTTTTTATGTGATAAATATAACTAAAAAGTCAAATGGGTTCAGGCATGAAGTATGATTTTTTCAATATCGATGAGTGCTTATAAATGCGAAACATACGTGAAAATACGGCTCGTGGACCCTCGGATGCTGGACCGTGAGGATTTTCTTGTTTCATCTTTGTGTGAATGAATCGTATTTGTAGGCATATTGGTTTCCCTCCCAAGAACTAAAAGTCATCGTTTTGCATGTTTTTAATATAACTAGAACGTTAAATGGATGAAGGCATGAGGTGCGATGTTTTCAATATCGATGCATGCTTATAATTGCGAAAAACAAATCGTGAAAATAGAATCATAAATGTGCATGCAGTATGATCAGTTTTATTTCCGGAAAAACGTTCAGAACGCATCTCCGGCAATCTAGGACCCCGGAGCTTCCGGGGCCTAGGCGGCCCCTGGACCCCCTCCTGTTGGGCTGTAATTACGTTCCGACGCCACTGGGTTAGCCTACGAGGTATATCGGCCCAAAGCATTATTACTGTGTTTTCAAGATGACAAGAGAATAAAATGTAATACTGATATTTGACAAATGACGTGTTAGTTTAATTGTTGGAAATCGCTCAGAATGCATCTCATGCCATCTAAGATCCCAGAGCTGTATAATATAACCCTAAATCTGCATACATTTTGTTCAGATTTAATTCCGGGAAAACGCTTAGAACGCATGTCCGGCGATCTAGGACCCCGGAGCTTCCGGGGCCTAGGCGGCCCCTGGACCCTCGCCTAAAGTGCTATGATAATCGACCCCCCTTTGAAAAATCCTAGCGACGCCCATGACCCTGATCACGTCACGTCCTGTCGCTCAAATCCACTCGGGAAGCGAAGTGCTGTAACCCAAATGCCACCTTGGTAGGTAGCCAGTAATGTAACGGTTGCGCTGCAGGGCCCGGCTATAAATGATAAAGGCGTGGACCTCAGCGAAGACAAGCACAAGCGTTCCGCAGCCATCAGGCGACTTCTCCAATTTGTGCTTCTTCCGACGTACATTTTCCATTCTAAAAGCCGACTGTTTTAGTTCATCGTGCCAGAATTCTGCATGTTGATGCGTCCAGATTTCGTCAAACATATGCATATAAAAAAATCCGCCAAAAGACTCCAGATCGTCTCGTATCATGTAAATAGGCGTCAAACTGGACGATCTCATTTCTATTTTCGACATATTTTTACATATCCGGTACTCAGTAACTCAGTGAGAGCGAATGTGGATTTTTTTTCGTATTCAAATTTTAGTTGACAGATAAATAAACCCCTGTAGTGATATTCAGCACTATTGATATGAAAATTGACAGTTTTAAAGCCGGAAAATCTATCGAAAATGAAACACAATATGCCTTGCTTTCGGCAGGTCTTGAATCCAACCTCCGAACTGCCTTGTCTCTCATTATGCTAGGGCCTTAGATTAAATTATATGGGAAATGAAGAGAATCGGAGCGCACACACTTCCTCTTTTCTCTTCGGACATTTCTCATGATGAAGGCTGTTCATACATTCCCTGTATTTGATTTTACTAGTATGAGCATATTTTTCTAGTCGGGTTTTTTGACTTCTTAAAATATGTATTTTCAACAAAATTTTATTTCTATCTCATTACAAAAAAGTTCAAATTTAACACATAAAAAAGAAAGTCTGTATGCCGAACTGAATGTCCGTGTAGCCGCCTGAATATTTATCTTTGCACGTAAGGACACGAAAGTTGATAAGTACCAATCCAGTAGTACATAAAGGTGATCTGGGGCGCATTGACATACTTTTGAGGAGGTCACGGGGAGATCACGTGATCGTAGAGATCAAAGTCACTATAGTTCCGTCACGTGACCGGAAGTGACATTTGGGGGCATGTATTCCTTCGCGGTGATGCGGTCGCTTCCGGTTCCGGCGGTGCTGCGGTCGCTTCCGGTTCCGGGAACAAGCCTCTGCGAAGAGAAAGTAGTCCCGAAATTTCAAATACGTGGGTTTTCGTGAGAATCATCTGGAATGTTCGGCAATCTTCGGCAATCCCCGGGAATATAATGTAAAGTCAGTGTTCCACTTTTTTATATTTTCGAGACAAATCCTAATTTTACATGCACCCATGACTTGATCGCCCTGGGGAAGCGCTTCACAATGATACCTCACTCGACCCAATCGGATCTTAAGGGTCCACCTCGGTCCCAAAACGTCTATTTCCATACACTTTGTCTACTGCGCATGTACAGTATGACGTCAGTTCTACGTCACATCCATCCAATCGGATGTTCCCTCACGAGTGCTTCAGTATGACACCTCACTCGACCCAATCGAACCACTGGGGGCTCACCTAGACCCTAAAACGTCCGTCCAGCGCTATTCACCCACTACGCATGCGCACAGTGACTTTTTCAAAAGATTTCAACCAATAGCTTCGGGACCCCGCCCATCGTGTTCTTCGTGGCGAGACGTGAAAATCAAGATCCCACAACCAATACCGCTATGAGCATGTGTGGGTTTCCCATTAGGTTCAACATTGTCCACTGAGCCAGTATGGGCCTATACAGACCTCCGTGAACTTTTCAAAAAATTTCACCACTTACATGCACCTACCCATGACTTCGGATGCTTCTCCACGTATGCTTTACTATGGTACCTCACTCGACTCAATGGGACTACTAGGGGCCCCTCTCGCCCCCAAAACGTCCACCGAGCGCTATTTACCCGCTACGCATGCGTACAGTGACTTTTTCGAAAAATTTCAACCAATCGCTTCGGGACCCGGCCCATTGTGTTATACGTAGTGAGACGTGAAAAACAAGATCCCACAACCCATATGATCGGTCCTCTGGTAGATATATATTTACAACCTTGGTTTGTAGCCTATGACTCGTGGTGTAATGGATAACGTGTCTGTCTCTAGATAAAGCGACCCGGGTTCAATTCCCGCTGGGACCCTTTCCATTCTCCCACTGTATGGAGAAACTGAGGGTTCCCCACTTGTCATTTAACAGTGGCAACAATGACAAATTTAACAATGGCAAATAGATGGCGATATTGTCGGGAACCCTATATACTACTCAATCCTATCGCTATTATTGGGGCAATCAAATATGTTTAAACTAAGAAAGTCTAATGCTAAATTTCGAAATATACTATCAGAGTGCACCAGAACGCGTCGTTTTGCATCTGAAAATTAAAAAAATTGTCCAGAATTCTCCATATTGAATTGAATTCAATTTATTGTGAAACCAAAGTAAAATCTTCTTTAACGTCAATTATGAGGCGGGTGCAAAACAATGTACATGTGGTATCAGTATACGGTAGAAACATTTCATGATGAAATGGTGACATTAACAGAAAGTTTCAGTCTTAGAAAACAGCTTTTTGCATAAACTGAAATCTGCCTAACTGTACTGATGGGCCTGCGATCGTACACTATAAGAAATGTTTGTAAAGTTACAGTAGGAAGTATTGTAAAATGTGAGATTGGAATTGACTGTTGAATAGAAGCAGCAGTTTCAACTGCTATATTACAGTTCATAGCTTAGCATTATACACAACCAGTGTAGATTTGCATCTTTTGGATAAACTACAGTATAAATTGGAATGAAGGGCAACAACGTTGTATTGTAACATTATCCAGGTGTAAAATTACAGTACGATTATTAGTGTATATTTACATTCAGTAGAAATATCGTTAAATTATTGTCGAGGTGTGTTTCGTGTACCTTTCCAGATTTTTTCATATATAATACGCAGTAAACTTCAAAGGAAAATTATCTCAAATGTGCAAGGAGGGATATTGAGTTTGCTTGCCAAGGTTCAGTCCCCGGGGGGGCGCCCGCGTTTGACTTAATGTACTGGTCAAAGTCCAACTACTGCACCATTTAACAAAGCTGATGTGCAAGATGATAGAAGGAGATGCGTTTGCTCTTATATTATCGGTGGTGCTGAATATAAATTTATATTTATGTAGGCTACTCTAATGAGCAGACTACAATAAAATAAACCAGAGTAAACAGAGTTCAGTAGGAATATTAAAGATATATTTATTCTATAAACAGGTGTGTAGCATTTTATACCCTATCAAAACGGTTACATAACGGCGATATTATGTACTGGTGACGTCTTATACCCTATGAAAACGGTAACCAACCAGTCTATTAAGTTGCTATGATGCTACGGTTGTTTCATGTCTACAATGTAAACAAAGGAAAATATCATGAGCAAATCTGTACCAAACAGAACCATGCCTGCAATGATATGACACTTTACCAACAATGAGTTATTAACATACAAGTTAGCCTGCATATACATGTACAAAACAATGTTTATATAATGTAAAACTTCTGTGAAATTTACATGTAACTTGTCTCGAGCATTCTCATGGCATCAGATTGTATATCTCCTATTGTCGTATATATCTTGTTTACCGACGGTTTGGGAGGTTACAAACTCTGACGTTGGGAGAATGGTCTCGAGTTATTTCTTGTAAAAACTACTCCAAATGTTCACAGTTGAATGATTAAACTATAAACCTAACAATACACAAAGTATTCTGTATCAGGACACCCTAATTTGGTCCTTAATACCGTAGCGTTTTCGCTACAATCCTGGAGTATATTACATAACTCGAAGAAACTCTTAATTGTGTGCATATTTATATAACACAATTATCAGTACAATGTTACAATGTCCTGAACATATCATTGTAACTCTTCTTTTAATGAGTTCAGAAAAGAAGAAATTAAGGCATCTCTAATGGATTTAGAACAAAACCTATTCCCTTCAGATCTTGATACTGTCATAACTGACAATGAACTGAACAATGCTTTGAA
Source organism: Hanleya hanleyi (assembly GCA_036873755.1). NCBI lineage: Eukaryota > Metazoa > Mollusca > Polyplacophora > Lepidopleurida > Hanleyidae > Hanleya > Hanleya hanleyi. The sequence continues at coordinate 8,241 of JAVTVY010036205.1, read as the reverse complement.
ACAACTGAAAAACAATAAATCTGGTGGCATTGATAGCATTTTGAATGAGATGCTCAAAACTGCAATTCCCCACATGGTTGATACAGTGCTCCACTTGTTTAACTCTATCTTGAAGACTGGGACTTACCCCAAAAGTTGGGCAGTTGGTATTATTGTTCCCATTCACAAGAATGGTAATCCTCTTGAACCCTCTAATTATAGAGGCATTACACTTGCCAGTTGCCTTGCTAAAGTATTTAACCAAATATTGTACACGAGACTTGCTAATATGGTCCTGGAGAATAACTCCATAAGCAAGTGTCAAATTGGCTTTAAAAAAGGATGTCGAACTAGTGATCACATTTTTGTGATGAAAACCCTCATAGATAAATATGCTAAACGCAAAGGAAAGCTATATGCTGCCTTTCTAGACTTCAACAAGGCTTTCGATAGCGTGTCGCACGATGCCTTGTTCCTGAAAATGTTAAAATCTGGCATTACAGGGAACATGTACAAGGTTATAAAAAGTATGTATATGCTTAGTATATCTAGAGTCAAATCAAAGAATGGACTGGGTAAAGAGATCGCCATTACTCGAGGGGTACACCAGGGCAGTGTTTTGAGCCCGATTTTATTTAATTTGTTTATTAACGACCTATTAGAAGATTTTGAACAGAGTAGCTGCTCTGCACCAGTTCTCTTTGATGAACCTGTTCATAGTCTTGCTTATGCAGATGACATTGTTGTTCTATCATTAAGTAAGAATGGCCTGCAAGACAAGTTGGACATTCTCCAAAATTATATTAGTGACTGGGGCCTATCGATTAATATAAAGAAATCGAAGACTATTGTTTTTGGACAAAATCAGAAAAGCAAAGAACAGTTCCATATTGGTGTACAAACTCTTGAAAGTTGTAACTCATATAAATATCTAGGCCTTGTTCTGCACAGTAACGGAAAATTCAACGTAACTGTATCTAATCTTGCGAGCAGAGCCAATAAGGCTCTATTTAGTATAAGACAGGCCCTCAGTGTAGGGGACATTAACCCTATTTTGTCTTGCAAACTGTTTGATACCATGGTCAATCCAATTTTGACATACGGTGCAGAAATTTGGATTGGTTACCTGAAAGAGTTTGTCAATCCTACAGACCTACTGAATATATCAAATGATATTGAACGAGTTCATATGAAGTTTTGTAAACATGTGTTACGAGTAAACTCCAGGTCTACTAATGCCGGTGTACGTGGAGAACTGGGGAGAACCCCTATTAATTTCTCTGCTATTGTAAAGAGCATTAAATATTTTTTCCATATTCGTGATGCTGATCCATCCTCCCTACTGTACAAGGCATTTCTTGAACAGTGTGAGGCTAATCGGGCAAACAATGCACAAAATTGGGTGCACTATATGAAACGTCTGCTACGAAGCCTTAAGTCGTATCACGTATGGGAAAATTTTGGTTGCCCAAATCCCAAAGCTAGCACTAAGTTTATGAAAGTTGTTCTACATGAAATCTATGAGACAAAATGGAGAGACGAGGTATCATCTTCCAGCAAACTTGAAACATATAATCTCGTGAAATCTTATCCCCGCCATGAGCGAAATCTAATGTCTCTGAGTAATGGAAAACATAGATCTGCACTAGTTAAACTTCGAATCAGTGCCCATAGATTGGAAATTGAGACAGGTAGATACTCTAAAACCCCACGAAGTAATAGACTCTGTAATACATGTGGTGTGTTAGAGGATGAAGAACACTTCCTTCTTAGCTGCTGCAAATTTTCTGAGCGTCGGGCAAAACTAATGGCTGAATTGGCGAACTTAATAAGCGATAAATCTATGTGCACTGATGACATGTTTGTGGAGCTGTTATCCTGCACTAATCCACAAATTACTAAATATGTAGCCCATTTTGTTTACGACTGTTTCCAGTTAATAGATGGTTAAAAAAATTTCTTATATAGCATACAATATAGGGCCTACCCTATTTAAACGTGGCTGTGCATTGAAGACTACCAGTCCCCAGGTCACTGTTTGCCAGTCCCATAGATTTGTGAGCGCTTATTGTGCACATTTTAATGTAAATTTGTCCTGTATATTGTTTTGTATTGTCCGTCATCCGTGTCTGTCTTCTACATGTATATGTCTGAAACTGTTTGTATTCACGTTTTTTTAACCCCCTGCGGGTATAATTTTACGTCAATAAATCTTATCTATCTATCTATCAACGAACCTGATAGCAACCAACAGATCACATGGCCACCAATCTCATGTTGTACCTGGCCCATTCCACGATGTTGTTTGGAATTACCTGTTTAAAGTAGGAATACACTATCTAATATGGTGTATGCTAATATTTCTATACAATTGAACTACAATGCATGATAAAATGTAATACACTAAAATACAAGAAGTATTTACAGATTAGGTCACTTTTGACTGCTCATATGACCCAGGTCGAACGCACAAACAACCTGCCAGAATCCTATACATGTATAACATACATGTAAGTAGTCTCCTCAAAACTAAGATTATTTAGATAAACCTCTAGTTGGGAGCTGAACAGATTCCCTCATTAATATTATGAACCATGACATACCTTTACTATTGTAGGATATACATATAGAAAGGAATTTAAATAGAATGGAAATCACTGGCAAGTTCAAATGCATTAGAATGTAAAGCTATGAAAAATAGAAGCCCAACCTGTGGCTATTCTACCATAAACCAGCTCTATGGAAAGATACATTTTTCCTGCATGGGCATAAGGCGTTTGACCATTTCACAGTACGTACATATATGAAACAAAATATGGCAGAAGTTAGAACATCTAAAATCGTATTAATATATACATTGACAATGATAAACAAATGATTTAGAATGTCTATATAATTATTGTTAAATGCTCAAATGTAACATTTAACAATAGGGACAATTATACGAGTCTTTTACATTATCCATGCTATTTAAGAAAAGACAATTTACTTACTGACATCTCCAGAGAATGACAAGCCTGCTTGGAGCACAATTCAAATAGCCTCGGCATGATTGTTCAAATGTTCTCACGGACCAATACTGATTTCCAATATTAAATCGCTTTTTACAATACACAGCAGATCAATAGATTTCCCAGGTTAAATCATACTTCCATCTTGGGCCGCTCTCTGAGAAATTCTGCTGTCAGACCCAAAATACGTTCGGCTTACCTCTGGCACATCATGGACACAGTGGGTGCATTCCATGATGACCAGAACCGAACGGAGCCTGCACGCAACCCCCGCTGCAAGACTAACCATGGGGGACTATTCACCTGGTTATAAGGACCTGTCCCCCCACATTAACCTACCGAACTCACTGGGATGGTGCTATGACCATTTCACCTATTTCCTGCTTATAACCTTTTGACCAACTCAGTACACATAGAGTATATGTAGGAGCTTCCCTTCCGGTCAACGGTAAACAAATACCAACACCTGCAGCACTGAGATAGCACTATCACAAATCCTGGTGATAGTGGAATGTGCTAACGTTAGTCAAAGCAATAAACCATAGATCTGATATTCAGGTATAGCCACATTAAACTGCAACACATCTAAATACGGGTCTTCACATGTAAAATATAGACCAGTATAAAATCACCAATGTATGGTGAAAGCTATTTTTAACAGAACTTAGACAAAAAGTGCAATAAAGTACTCTAGCAATAAACTAATCAAAACATTAATAAAACTGATCTAACTATAATTGTAAAAATAATTAGAGCCGGTCACACTCACCCCCACTTTTGTTTACTCTGCCCTCAGACAAACTAAACCCTAATTCTGTCCCTCCCTTAATAGGTAAATCGGACAGCAGGCTCCGAGAAGAGCTGAATACCAGAAAAACTGAGTTCCAGAAAAACTCCGGCATATTAAATCAGTGGATGGCAAAGATCAAAATTGTCCATTGGGATATCCATTATCTCCAGAGAAGCAGTCCATTCCCACAGGCTAGAAACGGGGAAACACCGTGGTCAACAAAATCTCCCAGGCCAGGGAAGGCAACCATCAGATGCTGGCGGCATGGTCAATGCCCCAACCGAATGCACATGTCAGTCTCAAACCCCCGGTACTGGTCATTGAAACCAAATTTTGGAAACCCTATCACTCACATTACGCGACAGCAAATACTCCTCATCCCCAGGTCCTTCATAAGGAACACACTGAGGTAACTTGTGAACGCGATGTATGAGTAAACCAATACATGAGTCACCTCAAGGTGTATCCATTACATATATATGCCTAACACCCGACAACCATCAACATCAAAGCTAGATGTTATGGCAGTAAAATAGTTCTCCAAAACATTCCTACTCTCAGGCCAATTAATCTCTTCATTAATCCCATTGTTGCCCTCTATAACCCAGTGTGGGTGTATTGAGTAAGCAACCTGTTTACTTGCTTGAGAGAGACACCAGATAACATACTGACCACAAGTGCACACTAGCATTATCAGCCAAGGTACATAGAAACATGTCCTTGTACTGACCATTCCTACCTATCCCTGTTCACAATTATATAACCTGTGAATTTACCTATGTTACAATCACCCCCACTTTTAAGTTGACGTCCTTGGCAACTTCCATAAAACAAATGCCAATAACACCTAAACATAATGACACGGAGTATCATTTTTGGTTCCTTGAAATCTAACAGAAAAAAAAATTACTTTGGTGAAAAGGGGTAATCCATGTTGTCTCACCACTGCTCTGAACAATGCAACACAGTCATAATGATTCTGATTCAAATTTATTCCTCCAAGTCCCATGACTATGAGGACAATAACATACAAAAAAACTCTACCAAAGTCAAAAGACAAACTACTACAAATCAGTGTACACGAACAACACTGCATCTTTTCAATGACTTGATGGTTCCTTACAGACAATCTAACTGATGTTCTCGTCTGATTTTCATAACATATGACTTCCTGTAAAAAGTAACCATACTCGGCAAAACTAAAATGAACAACTCGTTAAAATGCCCCTTTAATGTCCATGCACCTATGTGCATGAACCCAGTTAGCAGGCACACGCCCGTCTTCAAGGTTAGCGAAACGGTCTGATAAACAAATGAAGAGCCCTATCTTCAACCCAACGCAACAGCATATAATCCCCAGTTCCCATTGATGGGATATCTCTGAGCAGTAAACCTGATGCGCACTGTAAGACTTATTCTTACTCACCCCTTTACAGTCAAACCCCTAAATACCAGGCCCAGGCGACTATACCACCTCTATCATCCTAGTGAGATGCAAATAGAGTAGGTGGCCTGTATCTGACTTAAAGAGATAGATAGGCACTCAACATTGACCGTCACTCAACTTATGCAATTGTTCCTGCATCATCCCGAGTAGAGCACATAACTTCTTCATCATGCTCTCATATGCCATACACTTTGCCTAGTTATAAACTGAAAGGAAGACAAATCCTGACAACAAAGGGTATCTTTAAACCAGTTTCTGCATTTAGTGAAAAGAAATGCAAGAAACACAAAACAAAAGTAACATCCTACTTATCTCATTATCCATCACAAAATGGAGGTATTTCTAACTTTACCACTACTATAGCGCCTCAATGCCATACAAACAAAATCAAATATCAAAAGGGATAATAAAACATGTTACTAGATAGCCAATTGACAGAAAAGGCATAAAACTAAGCCTGTAACCATTCATGCACAGTGCATTATCCACATCTCCAATTCACAGTTTCTAGATTTGATTTTCCATGGCTATACAGTGCACACAGTCCAACTACAGTCCGAATCTGTTTCTTGGAATGTATTCCAAGACCACGAACAGTCTCTGATTGTTACAGTCACCACAACCATCATCCATGCACTGCGTCTCCTTGATGACGGTTGGCGATCACCTCTAACTCGGCGTTCAGCGAGCATCCACAAGTCTGAGTCTTTCGCTGCAGGACTCCCGCCAACATTTTCGTCAAATCCTAGAGGTGGTCTGTGGCGACTGGGCGTAGACATGGTTGGTCACCGTTTATATCACTCTTTAATATCCTACCCCAAAAATGTACCTAACCCCACTTCTGACACCAAAAATGTAGGCTACTCTAATGAGCAGACTACAATAAAATAAACCAGAGTACACAGAGTTCAGTAGGAATATTAAAGATATATTTATTCTATAAACAGGTATGTAGCATTTTATACCCTATCAAAACGGTTACATAACGGCGATATTATGTACCGGTGACGTTTTATACCCTATGAAAACGGTGACCAACCAGTCTATATAAAGTTGCTATGATGTTACGGTTGTTTCATGTCTACAATGTAAACAAAGGAAAATATCATGAGCAAATCTGTACCAAACAGAACCATGCCTGCAATGATATGACACTTTACCAACAATGAGTTATTAACATACAAGTTAGCCTGCATATACATGTACAAAACAATGTTTATATAATGTAAAACTTCTGTGAAATTTACATCTAACTTGTCTCGAGTTATTTCTTGTAAAAACTACTCCAAATGTTCACAGTTAAATGATTAAACTATAAACCTAACAATACACAAAGTATTCTGTATCAGGACACCCTAATTTGGTCCTTAATACCGTAGCGTTTTCGCTACAATCCTGGAGTATATTACATAACTCAAAGAAACTCTTAATTATAACACAATTATCAGTACAATGTTACAATGTCCTGAACATATCAACGAACCTGATAGCAACCAACAGATCACATGGCCAACAATCTCATGTTGTACCTGGCCCATTCCACGATGTTGTTTGGAATTACCTGTTAAAGTAGGAATACACTATCTAATATGGTGTATGCTAATATTTCTATACAATTGAACTACAATGCATGATAAAATGTAATACACTAAAATACAAGAAGTATTTACAGATTAGGTCACTTTTGACTGCTCATATGACCCAGGTCGAACGCACAAACAACCTGTCAGAATCCTATACATGTATAACATACATGTAAGTAGTCTCCTCAAACCTAAGATTATTTAGATAAACCTCTAGTTGGGAGCTGAACAGATTCCCTCATTAATATTATGAACCATGACATACCTTTACTATTGTAGGATATACATATAGAAAGGAATTTAAATAAAATGGAAATCACTGGCAAGCTCAAATGCATTAGAATGTAAAGCTATAAAATATAGAAGCCCAACCTGTGGCTATAAATTTCTACCATAAACCAGCTCTATGGAAAGATACATTTTTCCTGCATGGGCATAAGGCGTTTGACCATTTCACAGTACATACATATATGAAACAAAATATGGCAGAAGTTAGAACATCTAAAATCGTATTAATATATACATTGACAATGATAAACAAATGATTTAAAATGTCTATATAATTATTGTTAAATGCTCAAATGTAACATTTAACAATAGGGACAATTATACGAGTCTTTTACATTATCCATGCTATTTAAGAAAAGACAATTTACTTACTGACATCTCCAGAGAATGACAAGCCTGCTTGGAGCACAATTCAAAAAGCCTCGGCATGATTGTTCAAATGTTCTCACGGACCAATACTGATTTCCAATATTAAATCGCTTTTTACAATACACAGCAGATCGATAGATTTCTCAGGTTAAATCATACTTCCATCTTGGGCCGCTCTCTGAGAAATTCTGCTGTCAGGCCCAAAATACGTTCGGCTTACCTCTGGCACATCATGGACACAGTGGGTGCATTCCATGATGACCAGAACCGAACGGAGCCTGCACGCAACCCCGCTGCAAGACTAACCATGGGGGACTATTCACCTGGTTATATGTGCCCAAGTACATCCATCCATCCATCCATCCATCCATAAAGACCTGTCCTCCCACACTAACCTACCCACCTCACTGGGGTGGTTCTATGACCATTTCACCTATTTCCTGTGTATAACCTTTTGACCAACTCAGTACACTTAGAGTATATGCAGAAGCTTCCCTTCCGGTCAACGATAAACAAATACCAACACCTACAGCACTGAGATAGCACTATCACAAATCCTGGTGATAGTGGAATGTGCTAACGTTAGTCAAAGCAATAAACCATAGATCTGATATTCAGGTATAGCCACATTAAACTGCAACACATCTAAATACGGGTCTTCACATGTAAAATATAGACCAGTATAAAATCACCAATGTATGATGAAAGCTACTTTTCCTACGAAGTAGGCTACAGATCGCAAATTGTCCGGTAATGAGTCAGTCAGTCAGGCAG
>JAVTVY010036204.1:0-16292 GCA_036873755.1 Hanleya hanleyi | reverse complement strand
TTGAGAGTCCAGACATTCCACCATTCATGTGAACAAATTGTACTCAACATGGAATAATTAAATTCACACTACCCATTTCTACAGTATCAGTACTATGTTACTATCTGTAGCAGTTGAAACCCAGTAAAACTTAAACAATTAAAACCAGTACAGAAATTTGTCTGTTGAATAACAGAAAATATGGTATGGAGATTTGAATGAGTAAACTACTAAACAACTTACATGATACCAACAAAATGTCCCAACACAAGCTGATAAATTCCTTGGGTGGCTTGCAGGACAGCTTTGTTTCACCCTCAGTAAATTTTATCATTGTTGCTCATAGGCTAATCTGAAGGATGATACCAGATCTTTCTATGTTCTGCTGGGTTATTGCTTCAGGCTGACTTAATTGGTTGATGTAGGATATTTCATCATCAGTGGCAATTTGACCTAAATTTGAAGCCTGCATGATTTGGTCTGTGATGAAATGTTTAGATGTGAAATAGGATACACGTTAAAGGCCACAGTTTACATATATCTATAACAATATACTGAATTGTGTGTATTAAGAATGGCAAGTTGCCTGGTAATAGCAGTGTAGATAAATGCACTAACAAATGATGAAAATTAGCATTTCCTATTTCATTATCCCATCACGTTTTGTACTGTGTTATATATATACAGTGAAACATACAGCCAAGGGTTCCCAATGGGCATGACAGTGCACTCGCTGAGCTATCAATAAATAATAAAAAAAATAATTATAAATCAAATTTTCATCAGAATTCGGTCAGCTCAGAACTTGCTAGTAACAATGCCCTAATGCACGTTCATGCCAAAAATAAAGGTTCTAATGTCAATGGTTCTCTTTATTTTGCCGACGAAAGGATTCGTATGGACTCACTGACTCATTACCGGACAATTTGCGATCTGTAGCCTACTTCGTAGGGAAAAAATGATAATATTTGAGATGCAGGTTCTTGAAAATGAAATATTTTCCAAGATAAAGGATTACAGATGCATGGTATATTTACGATGAAATGCTTCTTCAAGAAAATAAGCTTAAAATTTCTTATTTTTTCTTACAATTTCTTGCGAGTCATGCATGATTTTTTTTTCTTAAGCAAGAAGGGTGTTTTAAGAAATTTATCTCGATTAAGAAATAATCAACAATACCTCATTTCTTAAAAATGATACTATTTGTCAAACAAGAAACATATCATTTCTCAAACACGAAAATGTTACTTACAGTGTCTAATTACTTACAGTGTCTAATTACTTACAATGTCTAATTTAGAAAAAAAATTCTTACGTGGCTCCCTACTTTCTTGTTTTTCCTTAAATAAAATAAATCTCAAATACGAAAAACTGAGAAAAATAGCAAGACCAAGACAACATATTTTTCCCCAATTAAGATATCCTGCCTTAAACGAGGAAGGCTTGAATATGGAAGAACATATTCGGGGTAAATGATAGATCAGATACCAAGGATTCAAATACACAGCTTTGTAGGGCTGACTATTCTCAATCGAGTTAAGCTGCCTTGAACATGAAACATCATTCGATGTATATTCTTAAGTTATGAAAAATACACTCCATGATATTTCTCATTTGTGACCTAGCTTAATTGTGCATTCATCATCGTAATCATTTATTTTATTTGCATCTTGTCTACTGATCCATGCATTTGACAATACCAAAGCATAGGCCGATCTATGTTGTACCATCACCAGCAAAAAAAAAAAAAAAAAATCAGACAAAACTTTCACACGATTTGTTATTTATTTCAAAGAAATTTTAAATATAAAACATGCCACTATCTCCATAAGATAAAGCTTACCGTGTACCATGAGAACCCATTATGAAATGACTAACTCTCCAAGGAGAAATCAAACTTAAATCAGTTTTTACAAGAGATGGCTAATTATATTCTCCCGCCGATTTCAGTTACTAAAGAGTTCCTATATCTTTAAATAAGGGGCAGTAACTCGTTCTCAGTAAGATAGAAGTCTCAATAATAATAAAAAAACGTGCTTGAATGCGTGAGACGTGATAAAATCTAAATTAATTAATAACGACGGACATAATAAGTTTATGATTACCGTACATGAAAAACACCCAGTCAGACATACTATACTGGGCTGATTTATAGTACCTTACACAACTAAATACTACATATACATCATGTACAGCATATACATGCATTCAAAACACTCTCCCCCACACATGCCATGTCTAAATTTGCACACACAAATATAAAACAATCTCTCCTCAATGGCCCCATGAATTTGATTTGGCATATGATACATTGGGATTACTCATCCCTCTACACATTTCCTCTCTTTTTAATTTTGAAAGTATGGTTCTTCAATTTAACTTCCTTAAGCTAAAGTGATTAATTTTCAAGATTCAGCAACAGGATGTCCATAGATATTCTAAGATACTGTGCATCTAGGAATATATTTTTCTTCTTCAAATAAGTATATTCTTCTCAAATTTGGTGAATATTTTCAAAGAATTTATTATCTAAGTTTTTAAAGTAGTAATATTTTCTCAAATTAAGAAATTACTTATCAAAGTTATGTATGTTTTCTCATTTATAATATAAGTGTCGAACTCCCTGAAATTATTATAAAAGATATCTAGCACAAAGGCCTCAAGTTATACGTTGAAAATCCTACACTCTGAAATCGTTGACCATATCTATTCTCCGATTGGGCGGATTAGTATAACGTGATGTGAAATTGAAAAGCTTACAACTCGATAAACTTTGCATTTCGACCTCTAAACATTTCTTGCCGAAACTACTTTTGTGGCAGAAGAAAAGATGCCATGTTTCTCGTATCGACTGGCAGACTCTAGGGGTTTCTTACTGACTGGTAGGCCTGTAGGATCTACGAGGAAACGGTATCATCCGACAAAGTATGGTACATACACCACACTGACGTCTGACAGCCTTGCCTCATAGTTTATTCCTTGATTGTGAGAGTCAGTCCTCTTGAATTATCCGAACTGATTTTCATTCAGATTCAACTCTCCCTCCACAATGGCCAATTTGGTAAATTCTTCTGTCCTCGAACTATGAATTTATTTCAAATGTTGACGAGTTTCAACACGACATTATATCGTGTGGTGGTCCAGTTTCTAAATGTTCAACTTGTCCCGCGTATCTCCCTAGTATAATCCGTGGCGTGTCTTACTCCTCCTCCTCCTCCACTTTACTCACTGTGTCCTACTCCTCCTCTTCCACTTTACTCACTGCACAGCGGGTCGCATAGGTGTGGCGCGGGTTAGCGTGGGGCGAGAGACCTGGGGTTTTCGCTACCTGAGATTCCATGGGCCAGGCTTGCACCCTACAGTAGAATGGGTCGACTGCGCATGCGCGATGAGTAGTAGTATAGAAAGGGCACGCGATCTCCCTATCCCTATAGGTGTGGCGCGGGATAGGGTGGGCCGAGAGACCTGGGGTTTTCGCTACCTGAGATTCCATGGGCCAGGCTTGCACCCTACAGTAGAATGGGTCGACTGCGCATGCGCGATGAGTAGTGCGCGATGAGTAGTATAGAAAGGGCACACGATCTCTCTATCCCTATAAACTAACCCATGGGGGTTCATGGGGGTGAATGAACCATGGGGGTGAAATCCGTGGTGTATGAGGGTCGGCTCATGTGGGTTTCACTTAAGGATCGGCTCATGTGGGTTTCACTTCTTAATCCGTGGCGTATGAGGGTCGGCTCAGATCCCCTGGGGTGGGGACATGCCCGTGAGGGCAGTGGGTGGGTTCAATGAAAGCTCGTATCCATAAAGAACCAGTACGACCACGGAATCGCTTCCTCCTATACTCGCATCACAGGTGAAATGTGATTATCGATAGAAGCATGGAGGTAAAATCGGAACGAATCAACGCCAGACATGGCCGAGCCAGCTATAATCCCTCAGGTTAATCCGCTATACCTCGCTGTGTCGGCATCGTACATTGAACACTTTCATCACCCAAAGGGGTTTCTCCTTTCGATTTTACCCCCATGAAAGAAGCTACCGGAGAGAAGATAGACTTCCACTTGAACCATACTTTAAACCGTGTGGATTGGGGTACCATGAAATCGCTGTCACACAATCGTAGCCAAGTTGACATGGCTTCGTTCATTCCTTTACTACGCCATGATGCCTCTCAATGAACTTACATGTAAACTCCGGGATCACACGGCTCCGTGGGTCGTTCGGCTCTATCCGGCAATAAAACAACCCCTCCCAGCTCTCTGTCCATTTGTTTTTTCGAGTTCGGCAAAGAGTTTGATTACCGCGAAGAGCTCATCCTCCTGCAATCATTCTTCAAACATCAACGGTCGGTTGAATTCTCCGCCATTATCTTCGTACGGCCGGTCACGTGCGCACGATACGTTGCTGATCACGTAACACGTACCAAGATAATGGCGGAGAATTCAACCGATCGTTGATGTTTGAAGAATGATTGCAGGAGGATGAGCTCTTCGCGGTAATCAAACTCTTTGCCGAACTCGAAAAAACAAATGGACAGAGAGCTGGGAGGGGTTGTTTTATTGCCGGATAGAGCCGAACGACCCACGGAGCCGTGTGATCCCGGAGTTTACATGTAAGTTCATTGAGAGGCATCATGGCGTAGTAAAGGAATGAACGAAGCCATGTCAACTTGGCTAACACAATCGTAACCCGCTTTGGTGAAGCAAAACAATCTACCGGATACGGTCCCAATTATGTTCTTCCCAGTCCCGTTCCAGTTCATTCCGTTCATTTATCGCTCAGCGGTCATCATTCTCCGTTCAGCTCACTGGTCTTCGTTCTCCGTTTCGTTTGCCTTAACCCTACCTGGCCTGGGGGGTCATTATGGCCCCCTATCAAACTTTCTGGGCTATCTCCGGAACGACGAAAAATGGAGTGCTGAAACTCCGGGACTTTATAGTTTATCATATTGGGGTCATTTTGAGCCCATTAGCATAACCCCCTGAGCAGAGGATCATGGGCAAATTCAAGATGGAGGCCACGTGGGGTACCAGAAAAGTGATGTTTTTGTCACATTTCTTCAAAATCTCTGCTTTTCCGCGATGAAAAGTGGGCAAAAACTATTTTATTTCACATCACATTAATATTTACTAATTTATCATGCAGTTTTTGCGGAAAAATTGCATAAATAAAAAATTCGAAAAATCCGACCAAAAAATGCCGTTTTTGAAAATGACGTCACTGTGACGTCACCAAAGCGGCCATCTTGGATTTTTTTACATTTTCTATTAGAGCTTGACCCAAGAGTATAGTGTGGTAAGTTTCAGCTCCCTAGCTCAAACGATAAGAAAAATAATTAGGCTCAGGTCAGATAGGGTTAACGATCATTCGTTCACAGGCCTCCGTTAACCGGTTTTCTTTCATCGGTTTTCGTTCAACGGTCAGCGGTCTGTTACTTTGTTCCGTTCATTGTTCTGTTCGCAGTGAAAAGGCTAGATGCTTGGCCGTCTTCCCGAAAGGTTGTAATATAAGGACGTGTTCATCTTGTTTATGCGATGGAACGATTTTCTATCAATGAAAGGTTGAAGTTTATTTGAAGCTACAAAACGCCATATTATTTCGGTATAACCGAAGTGCATCCACATACATTTAGTATTTTTGTATTCGGCATTCGGCATCTGTGTCACCTTACGCTATCTCTCCATCTTCTTATATTTTTTTTATTCCATTGTGTAAGTCGCACAAACTATATATTTCAAATTTGGTGTAAACTGTGTTCGCAGGCTAGCAAGTTTACACAGTTTGAATTAGATCATTTGAGTTTATACCCCCATGAAGCTGCAAATGCGAAAGTCCTCAATAAACCCTAAGCTTTGCCAGTTATATATACATCTTCTCCACTCATTAGATCACGATACTTATGATGCATTGCACTTGCAGCAACAACAACAACAACAACAACAAATCCAATAGCAAAACTCATTTTAATTAAATTAAATCTTCAATTCAAACCACAGATCTATCCTCATATTATCAAATTTACATTCTATCATGGGACTCCATTACAATAAAAATTACTATACAAGAAATTTCAAAATTGCACTTTGTTTAACAAACGCTGTAAAACTTAATTTCCCACTGAAAATCAAACAAAGTTGAAGAGTTACCTTACAAAGGGGCAGTAACCCTTTTCAACAAACCGTGAAATTTAGCTAAGAAAATCAGTCTTAAATGAGCATCGTGTGACAGAAAGTTTAATAAATTAACCGATAAGAAACCCAGGATGAAGGAAATAGTAAGCGGCACACGTACGATAAGTCCTCACTGTTAAAAAAGATTTTCTCAATTTTCTTAAATAAGAAAAACTCTGCATTGACTTTATAACAGGGTAAATCAGTATAGATGATAAAGCAAGAATATTTGCATAAAAAGGATTGGTTCAAAGAACTCTCCAGTTGCTTTTTAATAATAACGGTTTGCTTATTTTTCCAAATTCAGCTGAATGTTTTTATTTCTCCAATCCAAGAACACTTTTCTTGGGAACCACGCAAGATGAATATTTTTCAGAGATTTTCAAAAAACATATTCTTATATTTTCTTAGTTCGTAACTCGAGTCCAAGAAATAATTTCCTCCGTAAGAAAAATAATTGCTTAGTTAAGATATTGATTCGTGAGCAGGAGTTACAAACTAAGAAAATATAAGAACAATTCTGTTTGAAAATCTCTTATAAGAATATTTATCTTGCGTGGCTCCCAAGAAAAGTTTTCTTGGATGAGAGAAATAATTATTTTCTGTTGAATTTGGAAAAATAAGCAACCTTAATTATTAAAAAGCAATAGAAGAGTTCTTTGAACCAATCCTTTTCATGCAAATATTCTTGCTTTATCATCTGTACTGATTTAACCTGTTATAAAGTCAGTGCACAGTTTTTCTTATTCAAGAACATTTAAGAAATCTTTTTATACTGTGCTATAATAATTCAACAACAACAAAACACAGGAAGTTAAAAAAATGGTTCATGATTTACAAATTAAATATATCCAGCTCTCTATGGATACGCATATTCTTAATACAGCAGAATTCGGAAGCAGTTTTTACAATCATATTCCTTGCTGTTTACACGGCATACACTATACATGTACATGTACATGGAAATATTCATTAAAATCTAATGTATCAACTACCAACCAATTTCAACTCAGATAAATAACAATAAGACTACAATTAAATCGAATTCAATTATCATCAATTTAGATCTAAGGCAAATCTTTTTTGAGTACCAAAAATAAAATCTTATCTTCACACTTCTTCTGTTTCATAAGAAAAAAATCCAATTCAGTTCATAATTATTTTGCTCATTTTAAAATACTTTTTTTTTCTCAAATTCAGAAAATGATTATTTGCTGTGCATGCATATGGAAACCCCTCGTCTTCCTTAATTGTTGAAGGTTTGAATTGAACAATTGCCATAATTTATATATTGGTTGTTTCTTTGCTTTCCTGTTGTGTAGTTCCTCACAAGATAAAGTGTAGACTGTCTTGGGATAAAAAATGATATCCCCAGTGTTGACTTCATGATTCGCCACAAACAGTTTAATTTGTAATTCGCATTCGGAGAAAATATAACAGAGAAACAATTTGGTTGCAGTGTCAATATTCAAACGGAAAAAACTTTATAGTGAAAAAATTCTAACAGAGCATCCACTCTCTCTCTCTCTCTCTCAGTTTATGTATTATTAGTCTTCGCCGTCGTGCAATCTTCGTGCAAAAAGGTGAATAAATGAGATATTTCCGATTCATAATTCACACTTAAAACATGCAAATTCCGATGCTTCAATTAAGATGAGTGTCTGCCAAAGGCTGAAGCGTAGAAAATCATGAATAAGAAAAAAATAACTTGAGTAAACTGTATGCCATACACAAAAATATAGAAACTGATAGATGAGTAACACCACCAAACTTACAAAACCTAAAATAAGACAACACAAGAAAATATATTATTAAACAATGAAGACGATCAGATCAATTCAGCTGGAATAAGATTAAATTTCTTGTTGCAATAAAATAAGACAATACAAGGAAATACAACCTTGAACAACAAAGGTGTGATGAAAACAATTCAACTAGTACATTTTCTTATTCTAAGGAACTAGCACAATGCAAGAAAATATAATCTTAAACAATAAAAGTGTGATCAACACACTTGAACTTTAATAAATTCAAATTTCTTACGCCAAGTAAATATAAGATTTAATTTCTTAGCTATTTGGGACATAGCAAAAAGCAAGAGAATTTGATAAAATAAACAATGCTGTACTAAAATATGAGAAAAATTGTTTTTGGTCACGAATTTATTTTTTTACTGTTTTGCCGTACTAATTCTACTGCTGATTCAAAGCAACATCAAGTTCCAATCTCCAATCTCACATAGTCACATGCCTTTTAAGATGTTCCAATCTCCAATCTCACATAGACACATGCCTTTCAAGTTGTTCCAATCTCCAATCTCACATAGACACATGCCTTTTAAGATGTTCCAATCTCCAATCTCACATATACAAATGCCTTTAAAGATGTTCCGATCTCCAATCTCATATATACACATGCCTTTAAAGATGTTCCAATCTCCAATCTCACATAGACAAATGCCTTTAAAGATGTTCCACTCTCCAATCTCACATAGACACATGCCTTTAAAGATGTTACAGTCTCCAATCTCACATAGACACATACCTTTAAAGATGTTACAGTCTCCAATCTCACATAGACACATGCCTTTAAAGATGTTACAGTCTCCAATCTCACATAGACGCACGCCTTTTAAGATGTTCCGATCTCCAATCTCATATATACACATGCCTTTAAAGATGTTCCAATCTCCAATCTCACATAGACAAATGCCTTTAAAGATGTTCCACTCTCCAATCTCACATAGACGCATGCCTTTAAAGATGTTACAGTCTCCAATCTCACATAGACACATACCTTTAAAGATGTTACAGTCTCCAATCTCACATAGACACATGCCTTTAAAGATGTTACAGTCTCCAATCTCACATAGACGCACGCCTTTTAAGATGTTCCGATCTCCAATCTCATATATACACATGCCTTTAAAGATGTTCCACTCTCCAATCTCACATAGACACATGCCTTTTAAGATGTTCCTATCTCACATAGACACATGCCTTTAAAGAAGTTTCAATCTCCGGTCTCACATAGACACATGCCTTTTAAGATGTTCCTATCTCACATAGACACATGCCTTTAAAGATGTTCCAATCTCCGGTCTCACATAGACACAAGCCTTTAAAGATGTTCCAATCTCCGGTCTCACATAGACACATGCCTTTAAAGATGTTCCTATCTCACATAGACACATGCCTTTAAAGATGTTCCACTCTCCAATCTCACATAGACACATGCCTTTAAAGATGTTACAGTCTCCAATCTCACATAGACGCACGCCTTTTAAGATGTTCCGATCTCCAATCTCATATATACACATGCCTTTAAAGATGTTCCAATCTCCAATCTCACATAGACAAATGCCTTTAAAGATGTTCCACTCTCCAATCTCACATAGACACATGCCTTTAAAGATGTTACAGTCTCCAATCTCACATAGACACATGCCTTTAAAGATGTTACAGTCTCCAATCTCACACAGACACATGCCTTTAAAGATGTTCCACTCTTCAGTCTCACATAGACACATGCCTTTCAAGTTGTTCCAATCTCCAATCTCACATAGACACATGCCTTTAAAGAAGTTCCAATCTCCGGTCTCACATAGACACATGCCTTTAAAGATGTTTCTATCTCCAATCCAACATAGACACATGCCTTTAAAGATGTTGCAATCTCCAATCTCACATAGACACATGCCTTTAAAGATGTTCCGCTCTCCAATCTCACATAGACACATGCCTTTCAAGTTGTTCCAATCTCCAATCTCACATAGACACATGCCTTTAAAGAAGTTTCAATCTCCGGTCTCACATAGACACATGCCTTTAAAGATGTTCCAATCTCCGGTCTCACATAGACACATGCCTTTAAAGATGTTCCTATCTCCAATCCAACATAGACACATGCCTTTAAAGATGTTGCAATCTCCAATCTCACATAGACACATGCCTTTAAAGATGTTACAGTCTCCAATCTCACATAGACACATGCCTTTAAAGATGTTCCACTCTCCAATCTCACATAGACACATGCCTTTCAAGTTGTTCCAATCTCCAATCTCACATAGACACATGCCTTTAAAGAAGTTTCAATCTCCGGTCTCACATAGACACATGCCTTTAAAGATGTTCCAATCTCCGGTCTCACATAGACACATGCCTTTAAAGATGTTACAGTCTCCAATCTCACACAGACACATGCCTTTAAAGATGTTCCAATCTCCGATCTCACATAGACATACATGCCTTTTAAAGATGTTCCTTATCTCCAATCCAACATAGACATTATGCCTTTAAAGATGTTGCAATTCCCAATTCACATAGACACATGCCTTTAAAGATGTTACAGTCTCCAATCTCACATAGACACATGCCTTTTAAGATGTTCCAATCTCACATAGATACATGCCTTTAAAGATGTTCCAATCTCCAATCTAGCATAGACACATGCCTTTAAAGATGTTTCACTCTCCAATCTCACATAGACACATGCCTTTAAAGATGTTTCACTCTCCAATCTCACATAGACACATGCCTTTAAAGATGTTCCTATCTCCAATCCAACATAGACACATGCTCTTTAAAGATGTTGCAATTTCCAATCTCATAGACACATGCCTTTAAAGATGTTACAGTCTCCAATCTCACACAGACACATGCCTTTTAAGATGTTCCAATCTCACATATGATACATGCCTTTAAAGATGTTCCCACTTCCAATCTAGCATAGACACATGCCTTTAAAGATGTTTCACTCTCCAATCTCACATAGACACATGCCTTTCAAGTTGTTCCAATCTCCAATCTCACATAGACACATACCTTAAAGAAGCCAATCTCCGATCTCACATAGACACATGCTTTTAAAGATGTCCTATCTCCAATCCCAAATATGTGACACATGCTTTAAAGATGTTGCAATTCCAATCTCACTTAGACACATGCCTTTAAAAATGTTGCAATCTCCAATCCCACATAGACACATGCCTTTAAAGTATGCTCCACTCTCCAATCTCACATAGACACATGCCTATCAAGTTGTCTCACCCCAATCTCACTATAGATACATGCCTTTAGTAGTTTCAATCTCCGGTCTCACATAGACACATGCCTTTAAAGATGTTCCAATCTCCGGTCTCACACAGACACATGCCTTTAAAGATGTTCCAATCTCCGGTCTCACATAGACACATACCTTTAAAGAAGTTTCAATCTCCGATCTCACATAGACACATGCCTTTAAAGATGTTCCTATCTCCAATCCAACATAGACACATGCCTTTAAAGATGTTGCAATCTCCAATCTCACATAGACACATGCCTTTAAAGATGTTACAGTCTCCAATCTCACATAGACACATGCCTTTTAAGATGTTCCAATCTCCAATCTCACATAGACACATGCCTTTAAAGAAGTTTCAATCTCCGGTCTCACATAGACACATGCCTTTAAAGATGTTCCAATCTCCGGTCTCACATAGACACATGCCTTTAAAGATGTTCCTATCTCCAATCCAACATAGACACATGCCTTTAAAGATGTTGCAATCTCCAATCTCACATAGACACATGCCTTTAAAGATGTTACAGTCTCCAATCTCACATAGACACATGTCTTTAAAGATGTTCCACTCTCCAATCACACATAGACACATGCCTTTAAAGATGTTCCACTCTCCAATCTCACATAGACACATGCCTTTAAAGAAGTTTCAATCTCCGGTCTCACATAGACACATGCCTTTAAAGATGTTCCTATCTCCAATCCAACATAGACACATGCCTTTAAAGATGTTGCAATCTCCAATCTCACACAGACACATGCCTTTTAAGATGTTCCAATCTCACATAGATACATGCCTTTAAAGATGTTCCAATCTCCAATCTAGCATAGACACATGCCTTTAAAGATGTTTCACTCTCCAATCTCACATAGACGCATGCCTTTCAAGTTGTTCCAATCTCCAATCTCACATAGACACATACCTTTAAAGAAGTTTCAATCTCCGATCTCACATAGACACATGCTTTTAAAGATGTTCCTATCTCCAATCCAACATAGACACATGCCTTTAAAGATGTTGCAATCTCCAATCTCACATAGACACATGCCTTTAAAGATGTTGCAATCTCCAATCTCACATAGACACATGCCTTTAAAGATGTTCCACTCTCCAATCTCACATAGACACATGCCTTTAAAGAAGTTTCAATCTCCAATCTCACATAGACACATGCCTTTAAAGAAGTTTCAATCTCCGGTCTCACATAAACACATGCCTTTAAAGATGTTCCAATCTCCGGTCTCACATAGACACATGCCCTTAAAGATGTTCCTATCTCCAATCCAACATAGACACATGCCTTTAAAGATGTTGCAATCTCCAATCTCACATAGACACATGCCTTTAAAGATGTTCCTATCTTCAATCGCACATAGACACATGCCTTTAAAGATGTTCCGATCTCCAATCTCACATAGACACATGCCTTTAAAGATGTTCCAATCTTCAATCTCTCATAGACACATGCCTTTAAAGATGTTCCAATCTCCAATCTCACATAGACACATGCCCTTAAAGATGTTCCAATCTCCAATCTCACATAGACACATGCTTTTAAAGATATTCCAATCTCCAATCTCACATAGACACAAGCCTTTGAAGATATTCCAATCTCCAATCTCATATATACACATGCCTTTAAAGATGTTCCAATCTCCAATCTCACACAGACACATGCCTTTAAAGATGTTCCACTCTTCAGTCTCACATAGACACATGCCTTTCAAGTTGTTCCAATCTCCAATCTCACATAGACACATGCCTTTAAAGAAGTTTCAATTTCCGATCTCACATAGACACATGCCTTTACAGATGTTCCTATCTTCAATCCAACATAGACACATGCCTTTACAGATGTTACAGTCTCCAATCTCACACAGACACATGCCTTTAAAGATGTTCCACTCTTCAGTCTCACATAGACACATGCCTTTCAAGTTGTTCCAATCTCCAATCTCACATAGACACATGCCTTTAAAGAAGTTTCAATTTCCGATCTCACATAGACACATGCCTTTAAAGATGTTCCAATCTCCAATCTCACACAGACACATGCCTTTAAAGATGTTCCTATCTCCAATCCAACATAGACACATGCCTTTAAAGATGTTCCAATGTCCAATCTATCATAGACACATGCCTTTAAAGATGTTTCAATCTCCAATCTCACATAGACACATGCCTTTAAAGATGTTTCACTCTCCAATCTCCCATGGACACATGCCTTTCAAGTTGTTCCAATCTCCAATCTCACATAGACACATACCTTTAAAGAAGTTTCAATCTCCGATCTCACATAGACACATGCCTTTAAAGATGTTCCAATCTCCAATCTCACACAGACACATGCCTTTAAAGATGTTCCTATCTCCAATCCAACATAGACACATGCCTTTAAAGATGTAGCAATCTCCAATCTCACATAGACACATGCCTTTAAAGAGGTCCCAATCTCCAATCTCACATAGACACATGCCTTTAAAGATGTTCCAATCTCCAATCTCACATAGACACATGCCTTTAAAGATGCTCCAATCTCCAATCTCACATCGACACATGGCTTTAAAGATGTTCCAATCTCCAATCTCACATAGACACATGCCTTTAAAGATGTTCCAATCTCCAATCTCACATAGACACATGCCCTTAAAGATGTTCCAATCTCCAATCTCACATGGACACATGCCTTTAAAGATATTCCAATCTCCAGTCTCACATAGACACAAGCCTTTGAAGATGTTCCAATCCCCAATCTCACATAGACACATGCCTTTAAAGATGCTCCAATCGCCAATCTCACATAGACACATGCCTTTAAAGATGCTCCAATCTCCAATCTCACATCGACACATGGCTTTAAAGATGTTCCAATCTCCAATCTCACATAGACACATGCCTTTAAAGATGTTCCAATCTCCAGTCTCACATAGACACAAGCCTTTAAAGATGCTCCAATCTCCAATCTCACATAGACACATGCCTTTAAAGATGCTCCAATCTCCAATCTCACATCGACACATGGCTTTAAAGATGTTCCAATCTCCAATCTCACATAGACACATGCCTTTAAAGATGTTCCAATCTCCAGTCTCACATAGACACAAGCCTTTAAAGATGCTCCAATCTCCAATCTCACATAGACACATGCCTTTAAAGATGCTCCAATCTCCAATCTCACATCGACACATGGCTTTAAAGATGTTCCAATCTCCAATCTCACATAGACACATGCCTTTAAAGATGCTCCAATCTCCAATCTCACATCGACACATGGCTTTAAAGATGTTCCAATCTCCAATCTCACATAGACACATGCCCTTAAAGATGTTCCAATCTCCAATCTCACATAGACACATGCCTTTAAAGATGCTCCAATCTCCAATCTCACATCGACACATGGCTTTAAAGATGTTCCAATCTCCAATCTCACATAGACACATGCCTTTAAAGATGCTCCAATCGCCAATCTCACATAGACACATGCCTTTAAAGATGCTCCAATCTCCAATCTCACATCGACACATGGCTTTAAAGATGTTCCAATCCCCAATCTCACATAGACACATGCCTTTAAAGATGCTCCAATCTCCAATCTCACATCGACACATGGCTTTAAAGATGTTCCAATCTCCAATCTCACATAGACACATGCCTTTAAAGATGTTTCAATCTCCAATCTCACATAGACACATGCCCTTAAAGATGTTCCAATCTCCAATCTCACATGGACACATGCCTTTAAAGATATTCCAATCTCCAGTCTCACATAGACACAAGCCTTTGAAGATGTTCCAATCCCCAATCTCACATAGACACATGCCTTTAAAGATGCTCCAATCGCCAATCTCACATAGACACATGCCTTTAAAGATGTTGCAATCTCCAATCACACATTGACACATGCCTTCAAAGATGTTCCAATCTCCAATTTCACATAGACACAAGCCTTTAAAGATGTTCCAATCTCCAATTTCACATAGACACATGCCTTTAAAGATGTTCCAATCTCCAATCTCACATAGACACATGCCTTTAAAGATGTTCCAATCTCCAATCTCACATAGACACATGCCTTTAAAGATGCTCCAATCTCCAATCTCACATCGACACATGGCTTTAAAGATGTTCCAATCTCCAATCTCACATAGACACATGCCCTTAAAGATGTTCCAATCTCCAATCTCACATAGACACATGCCTTTAAAGATGCTCCAATCTCCAATCTCACATCGACACATGGCTTTAAAGATGTTCCAATCTCCAATCTCACATAGACACATGCCTTTAAAGATGCTCCAATCGCCAATCTCACATAGACACATGCCTTTAAAGATGCTCCAATCTCCAATCTCACATCGACACATGGCTTTAAAGATGTTCCAATCCCCAATCTCACATAGACACATGCCTTTAAAGATGCTCCAATCTCCAATCTCACATCGACACATGGCTTTAAAGATGTTCCAATCTCCAATCTCACATAGACACATGCCTTTAAAGATGTTTCAATCTCCAATCTCACATAGACACATGCCCTTAAAGATGTTCCAATCTCCAATCTCACATGGACACATGCCTTTAAAGATATTCCAATCTCCAGTCTCACATAGACACAAGCCTTTGAAGATGTTCCAATCCCCAATCTCACATAGACACATGCCTTTAAAGATGCTCCAATCGCCAATCTCACATAGACACATGCCTTTAAAGATGCTGTACTTCCAATCACACATTGACACATGCCTTCAAAGATGTTCCAATCTCCAATTTCACATAGACACAAGCCTTTAAAGATGTTCCAATCTCCAATTTCACATAGACACAAGCCTTTAAAGATGTTCCAATCCCCAATCTCACATGCCTTTTAAGATGTTCCAATCTCCAATCTCACATAGACACATGCCTTTAAAGATGTTGCAATCTCCAATCACACATTGACACATGCCTTCAAAGATGTTCCAATCTCCGATCTCACATAGACACATGCCTTTTAAGATGTTCCAATCTCCAATCACACATTGACACATGCCTTTTAAGATGTTCCAATCTCCAATCTCACATAGACACATGCCTTT
>JAVTVY010036203.1:0-16370 GCA_036873755.1 Hanleya hanleyi | reverse complement strand
GGCCAAACCGCATCCCCGCGCATGAATACATTTTTTTTTTTTTTTTTTTTTTTTTTGCCGGAACTTTTTTTTTTTTCTGCCGGAAATATGCACTCATTGACCTTTGGTGTGTGGGTGGGTTCAAAATGGCGGACTGTAAGCAGCCGCCATTTTGAAAAAAAAAATTGCACGGGGTGAGTGGGTGGGTTCAAAATGGCGGCTACTTACAGTCCGCCATTTTGAACCCACCCACACACATATCCACTCAGGCCACGCCCCATTTCGTCTCATTACGCCCCAATACACCCCCAAAACCTCCCCATTTTTTATTCTGCGCATGCGCAGTGAGGCGCTATCCTAACGTTTTACTCTTTGTATACTACTGGCGTCAGTCATGCCATACTTTGTTGAAAAATACCGCTCCAGTATATTTCTTAAATGCTATGAAGTAATATTTTCGGGATATAATTATCAAGCCGAGGAAGTAGTGCATCGATTTACCAGAGAAATTTTTACTCAGTCGTAGGAAGACGAAATATTTCTCCTTCGGCGTATTTAACATGTATTTATTATATGGTTGCTTTTTAGTCGCCAGACGTCGTAAATTTTTCACACCTTGCATATCGCTCCAATTTATCACCTGAATATGGTAAGATTCTGCTGGTGGACTGTTAGTCCCCGAGGCCCGCCCTCTGTACATGTCACTCGACAAATACATGTAGGTTTATTGTTTCGGTGGGAAATTAATAAATTAGATAATAAATTCACCTAGCAAAATCTAACCGGAAGGGTAAGTTGATTACCTCAACATCCGATGGTCAAATATGAACGTTGACCGTCATTTGGTGAATTAAAATAATGTATAGTTAGGTTCATTTTCAAGTACATACATGCCGTAGGAGGTGAGGGGTCGTTAACAATTTCTAACGCAACTATTGTTCAATGTAACGCGCTCGAAGGGCCTACGAGACAGTTAAATTAGCGATCGAACGCGCTCATTGTTCACAGCTAACCTGCTTGTAACGCTCTCCTAACGCATTATAAGGCCGCGTTACCAGGTTAGTAACGGGCATGCTGTGAATCGTAACGCGCTCGGACTTGATCCCTAATGCGTTAGGTAGAACCTTTAATCTGGTCGGTACTGTACATATACGTCGGTGCCAAGTTATTCAATAATCTGGCGATTCGTTTTTTTTTTCATCTGGCACACATGAGCCGAGGTTCCCACAGCGTGTTGTTGGTACACACCGCAATTATACTGTTTTGTCGGCTCTTGTTTGGATATATATCGCGAAAAATCGGATCCCTGTCTGTCCCATTGGTGATGATGACCGCAACAGATTGTGAAATGTCGATTCTTAGCCACCATATTTTCACGTAAAAGTAGATTTCGTAGCCACCATACAATTGCATAAAGTTCGACTTTTCATTTACCAATTTTATAGAATCTAATCTGTGTGCATGCAACCTTGATATTGTGATGTGTTTTGACAAAACTATTTCCGAAATACTATTTCATGACCCTTTAGGTCAGTTATTGTGAACACAACTACTTGTGAGAAACAGTTATGTAATTTCAAATTTATACAGGATAACAAAGAAACTGCTTATGTAAATGTACTGAATCATCCTTGGTTTTGACGACTGAGTTTAAGTAATGCGACATATAGCTGAGTAGCTTGTCACAACTACAACAGTTTAGTTTAGAGTTAACTCGACCCTGTAAGGTCATGACATGTATGAAAAGGAATGACCGGCACATTCAGGCAGGCCAATACCATCAGGTCTCACTGAATGAAGGCTAATATCACCATGTCTCCGATGATAGATGTTACTATCTCCAGTTCTGAAAATGACTGTTTACAAAATGGTCTGATTTTAATGAAGTTGTGTTAGTCTGCCTGCCAAATGCCGCCGATCATTCCTAATCTAGGTGGAATGAATTTACAATAAATCGGCTTAATATTCAACAGACATGAACTCTTTGTTGTATCCTGTCTCATTTAAAGAGGCTATCAAGTCTTCGAGAAATCTCAGAAGCCGGACCTTGGAATCTATCATTGTACGGGTTTTATGGAGACCATCACCCGAGTCTACAGACGACTTTGCGTTATAACATCTTAAGATCTCGCGCGCACAAGCCCTTGTCGCAAATTCCATAAGATGTAAGCTATCTCCTGGACAGACAGAAAAAAACGAGGACTTCTTTGTTTGTGCTCTGCACATTATTTTGATGAGATGAATCGATAGTAAACAAGAGTCATTGTTATGGTAAATGATAGTTTGCGTTATTCAGATTCGTAGGTACTATGGATGACTATGTAACAGGGATTGGCTGTTGGCAGGTCAAGACGATAATTCACAAAATGTGTAGAATTTAATGTGCCGAGACAGAAATTCGCCATCAGATTTACAATCTACTTTTCGATCGAATGTACTCAAATTTAAAGATGTTTAAACATTGGAAATCTGATTTCAAATCGCCCGGAGGGACTGAAATTCTTCGAGATTGAATAATAGACTCAAGGAACAATAATCCACCATCAACCCCCAAGAACATTACACCGGACATATCACTTTTGTACAGTTTGCCGTCACAAGTGGTATTTGTGTGTGCGTCAAGTTCTCTGTTTCAAACTGATCAGCAGGTCGGATTGATACACTCAGGATAACTGCATATACAACGGGAAAAGTCCTGCAATTTTGGACCTCGGAGAAGTTCTAAAACGAGCATCAGAGTCGACATTCTATATCAAGTCGTCGTCCAAACAGTTAATTGTACGCGTATATGGTATATTCACACGATAGTATTAGCAAACAAGTGTGTGTGAAATGAAAGTATAGATATACATTTAGATTGTAGTTTTTGAAAGAGATAGATGGAATTACGGTTTAACGTCTCATTCAGTAATATTTGAAACATATAACGACGATCAAACAAAATTCTTGTCTAAGTATACCAACAAAACAAGTCAACAACCCAACAATCTAATAGTGACATTAAAAACCTGTGTATAAATTTAAACTTATACAACAAACAGATTTCTCTCAAATAACCTAAAATCGAATCTTCTTTTACCCGAATAAAAATCTTCTAAAGTGTCCCATCGATAAAAAGAATCTCTTGCAATCTTAAAATCTATACAGTCGATCAAAGTCTGTTTCACTGTGAAATCTTCGTGGCATGAAATACACCCCGGAGACGGTTCCTTTTTTAGTAAATGTGAGTTAATCGTGTACGGCTGATTCTATACCGCTTGGTCATGGCTGGATCGAAACGTTTCTGGCTGCTTAGACGAGTATAGCCTATATGTTTTAACTCGTGAAGTTTTTATGCTCAGCATCCCATAAAGATTGAACATAAGCTCAGATACAGGATCTGAAATCGCTATGCGGGATTCCGACAGGATCAGCCTCATTATCCAGGGCTGCCTTAGCCACACCATCAGCCTCAGTATTTCCTTTCATGCCAACATGACATGGTCACAAACAAAGCACACTATCGATCTGTTGATCAAATCTGCAGTCATATAATTGTACAATATTTATTGAAAGAGAGGTGATGAACAGTCTTCAATGATGCCTGTGAGATGAACAGTCTTCAATGATACCTGTGTGATGAACAGTCTTCAATGATACCTGTGTGATGAACAGTCTTCAATGATACCTGTGTGATGAACAGTCTTCAATGATACCTGTGTGATGAACAGTCTTCAATGATACCTGTGTGATGAACAGTCTTCAATGATACCTGTGTGATGAACAGTCTTCAATGATACCTGTGTGATGAACTGTACTCAATGAGGCTTGGTGAAAGGAATGAATGTTCCAGGAACAAATGTCTCTTTTCATGTTTCTCCGTGCTTCCCTTCCAGAAAATATGTCTTATCTGAGTTGCAAATCAGGAATAATTGTCTTAGTGGGGTTAAACGATAGGACCCGGACATTTATTCCTCCCGGACAATCTTTACTTTTACACCAACAAAACATGGCGATGTGCCTATCGTAACATCCGAATGAAAGATCAGTACTGACCGCTGACCGCTGTTGACCTGTTCTCTCTTGCAGGATACTAGCCTATGTTTATGTATACTATTTTTTTTGGAATTTGGTGCTAATACTGTTATATGCAATATGGAATAGGTCTTTAATTGTGGACACGGAGATTCTTTAATGGATGACGGACCAGACGCTTGTAATTCACTCAAGAAGAAAGGTATGGGATTTCGCCGGACATATCGACTTTCACAAAAGGGAACACATACGAAACTAATTTGAAGCCTGTCTGGCATTTGTAACCCGGACGATCGTCTAATAAAACACGCATACAATTTAAGGAGAGGCCACGTGTAAATGGGTCGAAGAAGCGGTCAAAGGAAACACCCGAAGACAACAGTTCAATCAAAGTTGTTCGTAACTTTTCTGGACTATTAAGGGGAATATGTCCATCGATGAACATGAACTCCGTGTGACCTTTATGCTGTGATGATCTAACTGGGACTACATATCATGTAGAGTTTACATTAGCAATAGTAGAAACACAATTGTTTTTACTATATATTATATAACGAGAGATCCTGAAGGATCTTGGCGCCCACCATTGTCCGATAATTGTAAGCTAATGACAAGAGGATCTTTTTGTCCATTGTTACTAAGAACAAACGAATGATTTGTAATTTTGTTTGCATAATTTCGAATTTGAGCGAAAAAGATCGAAAAAGGGACACTGGAAAACACCAAGATATTATCTTTCTAAGTTTCAGGAGTTTCAAGATTTCTAGAAACTGTACTTGTTAGTCTGAAAGTGAATGTTCAGAGGATCCTTCATCTTCGTTTTGTAGTATTTTTTTCGCACGTGTCATCATTGGGTACTGGAAGCGAAGACAAATCTCTTTTGACACTTTCCCATGAGCTATGAAACATACTTAAGATTTTATAATGAGGAACGAATGCTATTTCTGTTCTGTTTACTGGGCTAGTTTGAGTTATCTCTTTTAAGATACCATGCTCGAAAATAGTAAGATGTACCAGTGTACCAAATTTGAGAAAGATCCATGCGGTAGTTCCTGAGAATCGCAATAACAAAGTTTCATGGGGAAATCCAAGATGGCCCCCTGGTGGCCATATTGGATTTTGGAATCGGACCAGGAAAGGTATCTTGCACAAGTAGACCACAAGGGGAACCCGTGTACCAAATTTGACAAAGATCCATGCAGTAGTTCCTGAGAATTCACGATAACAAAATTTCATGAGGAAATTCAAAATGGCCGCCTGGTGGCCATATTGGATTTTCGAATCGAGCCAAAAAGGCATCATGCACAACTAGTCCCCATGGGAAACCTGTGTACCAAATTTGAGAAAGCTCCATGCAGTACTTCCTGAGAAATCACGATAACAAAGGTTCATGGGGAAATCCAAGATGGCTGCCTGGTGGCCATATTGGATTTTCGAATCGGACCAGAAAAGATATCTTGCACAACTAGACCCCAAGGGGAACCTGTGTACCAAATTTAGGAAAGAACCATGCAGTAGTTCCTGAGAAATCGCGATAACAAGGTTTCATGGGGAAATCCAAGATGGCCGCCTTATGGCCATATTGGATTTTCGAATCGGACCATAAAAGGTATTTTGCACAACTAGACCCCAAGGGGAACCTGTGCACCAAATTTGAGAAAGATCCATGCAGTAGTTCCTGAGAAATCGCGATAAGGTTTCGCGGGGAAATCCAAGATGGCCGCCATATTGGATTTTGGAATCGGACCATAAAAGGTATCTTGCACAACTAGACCCCAAGGGGAACCTGTGTACCAAATTTAGGAAAGAACCATGCAGTAGTTCCTGAGAAATCGCGATAACAAGGTTTCATGGGGAAATCCAAGATGGCCGCCTTATGGCCATATTGGATTTTCGAATCGGACCAGAAAAGGTATCTTGCACAACTAGACCCCAAGAGGAACATGTGTACCAAATTTGAGAAAGATCCATGCAGCAGTTCCTGAGAAATCACGATAACAAGGTTTCATGGGGAAATCCAAGATGGCCACCTTGTGGCCATAATATTGGATTTTGGAATCGGACCAGAAAATGTATCTTACATAACTAGACCCCAAGGGAAACCTGTGTACCAAATTTGAGAAAGATCCATGCAGTAGTTTCTGAGAAATCGCGATAACAAGAATTGTTTACGGACGGACGGACGGACGACGGATCACGGACAAAAAGCGATTTGAACAGCCCAACATCTGGTGATGGTGGGCTAAAAAATCCCTGATAATGGCTGTGGAATCAATCGGACCCAAATCAGACATGGTGATAAGCATTTTCATGGTGTAGTACGTACAGATTGTGGATTCTGGCTTGAGTGAATCGACTTCACGGTTGTACCATTTTTGGCGATTGACAGGAAATTCATGCTCCGACTCTTCAGGGTAGTTCGGTTGCCTCCGTGGATTTCCGCTCGGAAGTTGCTTGTGGCAATTTGAATCAAATATCCGAATGCCGACTGTCATATCCCGATTCGTACGGAAACGATGGTGGTTATAAGAACGATGAAGATACGGTAAGTTTTTTGACGGGGCGATGTAGACCCGTATGGTCTAATGGTCCTGTTCTAATACTGAGAGAAAACTTGAGCACAAGTAGTGCCGTTGCCAGGGTGACTGGTTGTTTATTGAACTGCTTTAGGCTTTGAGAGGAAGAGCAGAAAAAAGAGTCCTCAAGTTATTCAGATACTGCAGATAGTTTAGTAAACTATTTTGACTAGATTTTGCACCACTAGGTCTATATTAGTGAAGTTAAATATTTTCTGATATTCTGATGTATGAGTTTTGCTGTTTTAGAGCATGAATACAATATGGATACCATTCTGGGGTTGCCGTAGAGAGTTTTCCTGAGAGGATGGCATAAATCGCTGGCTGATAAAAACTTTATCCAGTACACTTAATATACCCAGAAGAGAATAATTTAAGGCATACTTATAAGTTTATCATGGTGGCAAGAAATTCTAGTTTTCTAGGCTTCCATTCTTGCAGAAATTTTATTCACAGTATGTAACTTGAGGATTTACACACACACATCCCCTCCAGCAGACCCTCTATACACATGCATGACCCAGGTCAGTAGCTCCATTCACTCCATGATCAGAGTAATTCTGTGTTTACTCTATCACTTGTAACCTCCCATACTGAGGGTGTACTAACTGACAGCATGAGGTACATGTATATAATATGATGCTATGAGAGGATGAATCCCAGCATAGTTCCAGTCCATCTGATGATAAGACTTTTACATTGTATCCCAATACTGATTTTTTGTCATTTACTGCTGATGGATATGCTTTCTATAATCCCCTGCTGAAAAAGTAAAATATTTCACAAATATTGGTAACATGCAGAGAAGACATTATTTATCATATCATTAAATCGTTTTCACAATAAATAAGGAATTTGCCCATCTGTTCAAAGTTTTTTTTTCAATATATACATGTACATGTATAATTACACTATTTCTTCAGAGATCATTGTTGAGCGAATTGTGTGAGACTGGACAAATTTTGTGGCTCTTCGCCATGGGATGAAACATCAAAGAGTTAGTGGAATTATTCCAACCGCCTATTTTGACATTTAAATAGCCCCGTTTCAGTGCCTAAGGCTCTAGTTTTATTATCCTACATTATTACGTCAGCCCACCATATTTTTGGCTTACCGGAGAATAGGGAACAGCCCACAGGGCCGCCACCTGTTGTACATGTACTTCACTTTAAAGGTGACAGGTATTGAGTAGACATCCGTCTGAAACTGTAGCTCCAAAAGTGGAACTTTTGTAACCAGTCCTTCCTCGATGGTATGCTATCGGTATATTGTACAAGAAACAATTAGTGATCCATCCAGGTCTCATACAAATATATGTGAACGTTGTGTCGTATATGTACAGTCCAGTAAAGTACGACATTGGGTAACAAGCTATCAGACCGATACTATAAACGATAACAAACACGATGCGACTGTAACCAAACACAGCTGCT
Organism: Hanleya hanleyi; assembly: GCA_036873755.1. Lineage (NCBI taxonomy): Eukaryota > Metazoa > Mollusca > Polyplacophora > Lepidopleurida > Hanleyidae > Hanleya > Hanleya hanleyi. Next base: position 8,368 of record JAVTVY010036203.1, on the reverse strand, counting down.
ATGCAAAACAGTAACAAAGAACAGTAACAAAGATTATATCTCCCTTTGTCGAAATATACCATGAAGTATTTTGAACTACCTTTTTGCTCCAAACGAATGATTTATTCACTTAAATAAGGCGACAACACGATTTCAGACATTCCCCAAGTAAAGTATAACTAAACAGCACTGATTTTTTTTTTTTGGTGGTAATTTAAAGTAATGAAGAATTTGTTTTCTGTCATCTAGAAGTGGAAAAACTAAGACAGAGAGGTAATTGCCAAAAACATTACATAAATGCTACATAATCAACTCATGAAAAATGACTTTAGAATTTTAAAAGTCGCGAAAATAAATAAACTATCTGGAAGTGATTAAACATTAAACAACAACCTATGTCAACACGGTTAAATCATTGTTATTGTTTCGGGTAACGAAAATGCAAAGTACGCGTTTTTCTACTAAATTTACTAATGTAATTAAATTTCATACTTTACAGGACCGAAGTAATTAATATAAGATTGATGTATGGGTACCAGATTTATATACGAGTTTAAGTTTATTTGACTCATAGACCGGAGACCATGAACCATGTATCGGAGATAAACACTGTCTTATATAAATACTAAATACTAATAAACTGCATGTATATATATGAAAATATGTAAAACAGTCCGTTCTACAGTCACTGTTGCAGGTTTCAATTACTCGATATCCTCGACATATAAAAACTGACTTAGAATCTAATTAGCTGTATGGCACTTACAGTGAAAATACACCCCAATCAATAAATATGTACTTGATAACAAGCGAACAAACAATGCAATAAAATGTTTTTGCGCTCTACCTTTGGGAAATCGACAGATGGGTTTTCTCAAGCTGTCGATACTGTACTATATTAAAATTGACAAATACTGAATTGCATTTTACACGAAGTGTCCTGGGTATATCCTCGTGATTGTGTTACTTAACGTTGACATGGCATTATCTTCCAATCTCCCGTCAGGAGAAGAACAGATCCATTGATGCGTAGGCAGATCAGTGGTGGGAGTGTGAAGTGACTGGAGCAGTGGCGTACGGTGAGTTATCCTCTTATGCCATGTTAAATTTACCCTGCAAAAACAATGCACAATATAGGCTTCGCGCTTTCGTTCTGTGAAACATAGGATGTGCGTAGAGAAGGCCTTTCCTAAATGTACATCTGAATTTAATATATGTTGCCTTTAAGAAATTATTATCATGCCATAACCGAGGAAACTATTTTACAGATATTTCAGCAAGTTAATTAAACACCGTATACTTATGTTCTTCTGAATTACTGTTAACCATAAGGGGCATTCATAGGCATATAGCATATGGCCACTCTGTAAGCTATAATTCCAGGGTCTGACCTGGCCGTGTGACAGTTCTGGTACTTCCTGATTTCAAATCAGTTTAATTGACTAAAAGATAACTATCTTACAGCGCATGGTCAAGATTATTTGAGAGATGAAATCTGTATTCTCTGCAGGAAGAGATATTATGAAAACGAATCGAGTGAAATGTTCTGCGAATTCTCCGCCGGATGAAGGCCGAACAGAATCCGGTAAAGTACCGGATATCGCTCCGCAACAATGGAGACACACGATTCACAAGCCATCTTATGGATGGCGAAGTGTACGCAAATGCTTCAAGACTATGAAAACAGTTCACTCTGAGATAGACGAGGGAGAAACAGTTGCCTAGAGAACAATAGCATGTCATGTGTGCATAAATAGATAACGTCACTTTCTCTAGTCAACTGTTTTAAAATTAACGGTCTCAGGGTGAACTGTTTTCATTCACATGCGTTATGTGTTATACATAGAGGTTTTCTCTGTTCATTCTTCAATCTCTGTTGAATGTGTTTCCATGAAAACCGCAACGCAAGATCACAAATAGTATGGCAAGATTCCGCTTTCTCGGAGTCTCCGGGATAACGAAAATATTCACGGGATCCCCAGCCTGCGGTACACCCCAGATCCTTTGGGCAAATAGGGCTAAGAGAGGACTTGCAATCCGCATCATGTTGCACCCCACAATACACACATAACCCTGAACCTTATGGCCACATACGAGCTATATCTTACCAATTTATTTTCTGTATATGATGGGATTCTATTGGTGGAATGTTAACCCTATCTGGGCTGGGCTGGGCTCTAACAGAAAATGGGAAAAAATCCAATATGGCCGCTTTGATGACGTCACAGTGACGTCATTTTCAAAAACGGCATTTTTGGGTCAATTTTTCAGTCAGATTTTTCGAATTTTTTATTTATGTAATTTCTCCACAAAAACTGCATGATAAATTAGTAAATAATAATGTGATGTGAAATAAAAAAAAATTCCCCACTTTTCATCGCGGAAAAGCAGAAATTTTGAAGAAATATGACAAAAACATCACTTTTCTGGGACCACACCTTGAATTTTCCCATGATCCTCTGCTCGGGTGGTTATGCAAATTGGCTCAAAATGACCCCAATATGATAAACTATAAAGTCACGGAGTTTCAGCTCTCCATTTCTTGTCGTTCCGGAGATAGCGCAGAAAGTTCTGCATTTACATGTCATTTGACAAACATATAGTAGTTTTATTATCGTGGTGGGAAATTTACCGCCCGACGGCGGGCATTGCGCTTTAGTCTCCTTGGGTATTTTTGCATTTACCATGTTTACCCCATGCTAAGGCGTTTACTCCATCAGACGCCCTCGATACTCATCAATTAACACCAGATGAGTTACTTATTTGAGCTGGTCTGTCTCATCATAGCTCTCGAGTTAGAGTATCTAATTGCGCTTAAGCCGGTGATAGGGTCCGTTTGGTTACTTCATAGTTTCCACATGAACACCTGGAATAAAAGCGCGGCTGAGATATCAAGGCTACGGCTTAGAATCCTTCGTATTCTAGTCTGAATGTGAGATGCCAATGGAGGCTTTCCATGAAGTTAAGTGATATGACTATTTTACAATTTCGATATCGTAAACTATCTCTTTCTGGACAGACTTTATAGTTTATCATATTGAGGTCATTTTGAACCTATTTGCATAACCCCCCCCCCCCCGGTAGAGAATCATGGGTAAATTCAAGATGTCGGCCACCTGAGGTACCTGAAAAGGTTTTTTTGGTCATTTTCTTCAAAATTTCTGCTTTTCTGCAAAGAAAAGTGGGCAAAAACTATTTTATTTCATATCACATTAATATTTACTAATTTATCAAGTCGTTTTGCGGAGAAATTGCATAAATGAAAAATACATAAAAAATCTGACCGAAAAATCTATACCCTTGGGTCAAGCTCTACCAGAAAATGTAAAAAAACCAAGATGGTCGCTTTTGTTACGTCATAGTGACGTCATTTTCTAAAACGGCATTTTTTGGTAGTGTCGTAAGCTAGCTCGAGGAGTAAGGAAAATAATTAATGGGGGGGGGGCGAAATGGCCCCTCTCCAGACCAGGACAGGTCCCAAAAAGCCCAAGCCAGATAGGGTTAAATGTGACGATTTTAATCACCGTCACAAAACATTGTTGCAGAACTTATAAAACAGGGCTATACCACCAATCTCCTCCACTCAAATTTCCTGAATTTTGGCGATACATATCGCATGCTGATAGCAAAATACCAGCGTAGCGTGCAAGATCTATAGCAGTATGTTTCGTAACTTGTGTCTAAATCCGCTTAAGCCGAGGCTAAGGACCGTATGAACCAATGTACTTCAAGATCCCCATGGTGCTCATATGGACAGTCACAATCAAAGCGTGACTGAGATACATCATTCTCTGGATGACGACTTTAAAACGAATATCATATGGATTAAGAATACTGATCAGTGATACGGATTTGATATTTTTGGAGCATCATGATGTCTTGCTGGCATCGTTGCAAACTGTTGACCGCTTCTCTCTTGCAGGAAACTAGTCTATGTTTATATATACTATGATTGTCTCTTTGAATTTGGTGCTAATACTGTTATATGGAATAGGTCTTTGGATTATGGACGCGGATATTCTATAATGGACGACGACTGAATTATGAATGACGGATCAGACGCTTGTAATATGTTTGCTTTTTAATCGCCAGACGTCGTCAATTTTTCCCGCCCCTTAAATATCTCACCTATTTATGTACCGATGTCAATTTAAGTACCTATTGTGATGTAGATAATATATATAGATTCAAGTACTACTCTCAACGGTAATGCACTGTACGGTACACATACGTGTAGTGAATTGATGATACCAAACTTCACCCGAAGGTTTGCACTACGTTATCTAAATAGAGACTTCATTTACCTTACACTCAAATTTCGGATCATCACCAAGGAAGGTAAATACTTGCAATTGCCAGACAAGGAAGCACATTGACTAAAATCATGTCAATCCAGTCCAATTCGTGATTATAATTCGGATTCTGCGCCTTGTATTTCAATCTGACCATTGTTTCATCCTCAGCAGTGTTTATTCCGGTTCGAATATAACAATTGACACACCTGTAAAATTTCAATCACTCAGCCTACGCTTGAAAACAAATAACAATGGGTAGACTATAGGCCCGTTGCAATGGTTCAAGTTCTGCATGCGGAACTTGAATCCGGTTTTCGTCATGCTAACAAGCTTCAATTTTAATTCACGATACTCTAACAAAGACATGCTCAACTGCGATCGTAGAACATTGGAACTACTGCGCGGACACGGAAGCTTCATGATAATGATCGGGTAATAGATAAACAAACGCAGCTGCTCATGTTAATTCAACGATTTCAACGACAATGGGAACATGCAGTGAGTTACAATCGCTGTTGGCAGTATGAACTACGTGCAGTGAGCCAGGTCTATAGACTGTTCATTGTGAACGGTTTTAATGCGGATTGATAAACTTGGATTGGTGCAATGCCAATCAATTCTGGCGAAATTGTCCCCAACACCAAAGTGAGAACCCTTCAGCACATGAACTATTCCCTCTCAACCCATTTCAGTTCTTTCAACTGAAAAGAATGAATTAATCGTTTGACTATATCTGTGGATAATCTCGTGAAATTCTCCCAAACGAAACAAAGGGAATGCAACGTATAAGTTATCTGTTCTGGGTTGTGCAAAAACGCCATAAGATTTTGTGTCAAGCAAGCCTGGCATCTGGTACCTGTACCGGTATCTACTGGTTACTTCATCCAACACTGCAGTCTCGTATTTGCAAAGTAAAATTTGTTTTAGTACAGGTAGCAGATTTTGCTTTTATTTACTACAAAGTCTAACGCAAATGGCGATGAGAAATAATTATTGTGGAATCTTAAAAACCAGCATTTCATCAACTATAGCGCATTTTTTTTGAAAATCAGATGAACCTGAAAGAGCGAAAGGAAAAAAACTTCCACCAAAGAAAAGACTCGCAAGACGAGAATTGAACACCGGACTGAAACCCCGTTTGTATTGTCATCGGCAATACAAAAGAAAACTTTATGCATTTAACCTGCATGTGTGGGGAAAAAAAGAAGTACATGAGTTATTTAACTATTTTAACCACACACCATATCGTTTTAGTAACTATGAAATATATTATTATTTTTGCGCTGCAAAAAATTAAGAGGACGAGAAAACTAGTCTGCGTTTATTTTTGAACAAAAAAAGGTATATTTATTTATATCAACTTTCCTCTCGCGGACATTAAACATGATGATGACATTGAAATAGTTAAATGATAATCTCATCAAAAAGATATATGTAACATCAGTATCCAAGCTTAACCGCGATTTGGTAGTTCTCGAGAAACATGGCAAAATATAGTACACGAGTAGTGTAGATAAGAGGCTCCGGGGCCAGTCTAAGATTTCCAGGGTGCAACAAGTGTTGCGGAAGAAATAAGAATAACCGGGCGAAGGGACTGGGCACTATATTTCGCTTGTCTGAAACATCCTGCGTACTTTTGTGCGAAATCAAGAGGGACCATAGCCCGCTTGTATTGCGATACGTACTAAACGATCCCATAACGAGTACGACTGAGGCCTTTTGTATGGATTTATCGACCCTTCTAGGTTGAAAGCCCATGTATTTTGGTTTGCTTGATTGTATATGTATTCTCAGAGGTAGAGCATTCAATGCGTATACACTATTGGACGTGTTAGATAAACCCAATAACCGAATGACCGTCAGAGATAAGAAACGGCTCATAATAAAATGGGTAAATAATCTTTGAGTTCAAGTTCTTATCCTGAACAACAGTCTGAGGTCCGAGGCAGACCAACCGCTCATTCCCCACCCCTTGTTAAGATATAGTCCAAAATGACTATGTGCAAAGAGGGCCACTAAAAGAATGTCACCATATACAGAAAACAATAAAGAGACTGATGTTGGCGAATACATATAAAGAGCGTAACAAAAACAAAAATGCTGATTACTATTGGAGATGTTATCAAATCAGCTACAGACGAAAAATTACTTGCTGTTAATAACAAACAGAACCTTTCATGGGTTTCGTCAGAGAATTGCTTCCAAGTTATTTCCACTGAGAAAAATTAAATTATCTCCCCTAGTCCACGAGATTCACATTTTTCAGTTGCTTTATTCAACCGCTATTAAACTTTTGTGTTAATAGTAGGGGGAAAATGTATTGATGCGGGCGTGCACAAAATAGAAGTGTTAAACAAACGAGCTGCTCGGTTGATATTGGATTGTGGCCTCGAAATTTCTACCGTCGAATTATGTAAGCGATTAAGCTGGCTTCCATTTAGAGAGCACGTCACGTACCATGAATGCATTATAGTGTTTAGAAATCTTCACGTATATTCTCCAACGTATCTAAAGGATAAACTATCAGGATCTACAATGTACGGGCAGAATAACCCGATTTCTACATTACGATGGTGTTTGACTAAAACAGTTAAGCTTCTCAACGTACAGATACTTACAACCGTTCGTTCTCTGTTTCTATACCAGTGTTATGGAACGCTTTACCGTCTCGTGTAAGAGACAGATCCTCTCTGTGTGTTATTAAAAAGAAAATTGAATAAATACATACCAGATATATATTGACGTGTATAATTTTTAATTATCACTATTCTTACGATTTATTGCTAGCTTTATGTTTTATATTCTCAGTGTTACTTTGTATTTAATTGTCTAATCTTTTTATAATACAAGGCTATCAGGAAGAGCATCATTAGATGATTACTGTCCTAGATTTATCTAGCTTTCTATCTATCTGTCTATCCGTCTATCTTGATGGGAAGCCAATTCGTCGACACAGTCCATCATTTAACCATGTATATGAAACAGTATGTAATTCAGACATAGAGAAAGCGGAAGATTTTAAAATAATCTTCCGATACATTAATGAATATAAGATCTGAATAAATGATGGGAATACAATACCACTTTGACAACAATATCATCGATGTATATAGTCACATTGTTTCGGTTGTAATTTTCAATTTCCATCGTGTCTCTTCTCTTTAATTTTTACTATTCCGCTAAAATTCTATTGGTGAACTTTTTCAAATCGAAATATTCCGAGTCCTCAGTATAACAGTTGTTAAGATTTTAGTTAATGTTTCTATATTATTGGCATTCTAATTAATAGTTTGCCTGAGAGGTTCCTTATAGTCTATATCGTATATCGTTAAGCGACTCATTGTCGTTTTGAAAATTTCATTCTATTAAACTGTAATCATGGTGTAGGTGGTGGGGAGATTTTAGTACTTTTGACGCAGCCTTTCTTTTCGCTGGAATTCTGTTATAGTCGATGATATATAGTCAATTATAGATTAGTGAGATGGTGTGAAAAAGAGTGTGTGCGCTATCTACAATTCTAGTAACATCAATAAAAACACTTCGGCTATCACATCAGTGAACTCATATATTAAAATTTGGATCTTAAATCAACCTACTTGTCTGATAAAGTCGTGCACAAATAAAGGGATGTAAATATTATATTCAAAATTCTTTTAGGAGTCACCCAATAACAGGATATCAATATTTACATTATGACCGATTTCATTGAATAATTGTTTCATGTATTGTACAGACAAAGAAGAAATGATACGCCGTTTCATTAGTATTGCCACATAAGCAATATGGATTCTCTGCTATATGTTGGTGAAACATGTCGGCTTTCAGCTGACCGCAGCCTAGTCTCAACTCTGAATGAATACTCTGGAGATTCCGTTCACGAAGATAGAAATGTTTTGGTACAGCATGCCTGGTAAAGGTTTTATGACAGAAAGTATGTAAGTTGGGAATTGAACGTAAATTAATATCAGTGTTATTCCACAGACGAATTCAAGAGGGAATACACGACTGATAATATAGGTTTCCTCTGCAGCGCTATGTTCTGAGATCCGGATTGTTTCTGAGTCGATACCGATTGTTCTCACGAACCTGTTCGG
>JAVTVY010036202.1:0-17343 GCA_036873755.1 Hanleya hanleyi | reverse complement strand
GGCTGGTTGGAACATTATTTTTTTTTTATGAAAATAAAAGACAAGGTAGAAAGTTTTATGTGAACTTATAATGGTTATATATAGATATGATATAGTACATCGTAGGGCTATCTACCACCCACCAATATTAAGTCCAAAGTATTAAGTAAACAGAATGGTTCTCTGTGCCAGATTATATGTTGTAAGCATGATGAACAGCTAAAGCCGAATACTGTTTTGTTTCAAAAACGCAAATATGCTAATTCAAATTGTCCCCCCGACACCCGAAGAGCTGAAGGGGGACTATAGTATTGGGGTCTGTCCGTCCGTGCAGATTCATTTCCAGACAATAACTCCTGGAAAACTGAACAAATTCTTTTCAAATTTGGTATGTGGGTACATGTATCTCGCATCAAGATCTTGCCTGGGACTGTTTTTCACACCGATTCACCTATAGGTGGCGCATATGCCACCTGGGGGCCAAGTTAAAATTTCATATCTGGAGACTGGACAATAATTTTTGAAAAACTGTTCAAATGGACTCTTTTCAAATTTCGTACATGGGTACCTTTCCCCAAGATCTCGCTTGAGATTGTTTTTCACGCCGGTTCGTCTATAGGTGGCACCACCTGGGAGCCAAGTTGAAAATATCGTTTCCGGAGAAATAACTTCTGAAAGAATTTACGGATTGTTATCAAATTTGGTATGTGGGTGCACCTCTCCTCAAGATCTGACTAGGGATTGTTTTTCACGCCGATCCGCTTATAGGTGGTGCAACTTGGGGGCAAAATTGAAATTTTGTTTCCGTAGAATAACTTTTGAAAACCTGAACACATTCTTTCCCAATTTGGTATGTGGGTACCTTGCCTCAAGATCGCGCTTGAGATTGTTTCTCATGCCCACCCACCGATAGGCAACGCCACCTGTGGGCCAAGTTAAAATTTTATTTCTGGAAAATAGCTTCTGAAAACCTGATTGTATTATGGCAAATTTGATAATTGTGAGTACCTTGTTACTGGATCTCACGTGTGATTGCTATCCATGATGGGTACTAAACCTTACGGTTCTAAGCCAAATCAATTGCTTCAATGTCGGGGGACGTCAACTCCTTGGGTTTCATTTTAATTTACATAACCCCAATCTAAAATATGAAGCTGCGCATCTGAAAACCCCTCGGCTCTGGGTTCATTCATAATGTATTCAATTTGAACCAAGATGTCAGGAACACCAAGCAGTCAAGTGACAAATATACAGAGTATTAAAAATTTTACTATTAGAAATGGCCCCTAAGGTTACCATCGAGCATTTCAACAGTATCAGAGATAGAGATCATTAATGATTTTGCATAAATTAAAGATGGCCGCCCGTCCTTCCCGCCACTCAGAGGAACTGATGTGATTATTCATTAATGCAAGTCTCTTCATACATCAATGATCTAAACCAAATTTAACATAGAACACTTAAATGGTATCAGAGATAATCATTAAATATTTTGCATAAATTAAAGATGGCCGCCAAGATTACCGCCCAATCAGAGAAACCAGATGTGACACTCACAGGCATATTCTTTAAGAGTCTTGTATTCATTTAGATCTTTATTTGTCTGAATTTAGTTTTCAAAATTGAGTGGGAGTTATCATACCAGTACTACAGAGAGTTTAAGTTACAGACTGCCCAAAGAAATCTGATATATCAGCTTGTGCCTCTAGCGGATTATCTGGAGTTTACAGGCCATGTGCTTTCTCTCCCTAATTCATGGGAATTTTATTGATAGGGGACTGTATGCTGTATAGCCTATGTTTAACACTGCAGGGTGGGCTCAACTGAACAGCTGTTTCAGTTCCTATTTGAACCCATGTTTACAGTACATGAAGATATCGTTGAATGGTGTTCCAAATTTAAAATAAACTAGGTTTTTTATAGTCAGTACATATTATTGAATGTCATCAACTTCTAGATTTATTTTGGAAATATATACTAGAAGTTTTATAAAAGTGTTTGATGTCATTTTATAATTTCAATGATTTTCTCTAATATCAAATGACTGGGATGGACAATTATCCGTCTGCTTAAATAATGAAGCTTTAGGTACCTATCAGTCACTATAATTACCGTACATATCATGCCTAATTATCTGAAATCAGGGTATGATTAGTGTTTGTGGGTTAACTGAAATGTATACCATAATAGTATCCGGCAGGTTTTGTACATGTATTTGCATAAATTAAAGATGGCCGCTAAAGTTTTTCGGTCAATCAGGTCCCGATTCAAAGTATCTGGATGTATCGATGATGTATACCAACTTTCATATAAAACAATTGAATGGTAACAGAGATATATATAATTATCGATTTCGCATAAATTAAAGATGGCCTCCAGGGTTTCCAGCTAATCAGAAAAAGCCAGTTTGGTAATTCATTGAACGTTGCTTGATGTATCGATGATGTATACCAATTCCCGTATTAAACAGTTGAATGGTTTGCGAGATATTGATCATTATCCATTTTGCATAAAATTAAAGATGGCCGCCAAGGTTTCCACCCAATCAGGTCCCAATTCAATAGGCTTCTGGTCCTTGACTTGGTAAATAAGCATACCAAATTTGGAATTCATCAGTGCAACCGTTTTCCGGCTATCTCGCTCACGTACAGACGTTCGCACGTACGGACGTATGGACAGACGGACGTACAATACGACAACAATACCCCATGGCCAAAATTGGCCGAGGGGTAAAAACTCATTGTTCGACCAATCGATGTCACCTCTGAGATTCTGAGAGAAATATTCCTATGCCTCTTAACCAGTGAGCCAGTCAGGCCCTGCAATTTCAGAGTCTTCTCATGATTCTGGAATGGTTTTGCTAATCTTTCTAGCAAATATAGCAATTTATATATAAATTGCTGTTGTTGTTGGAACATGGTCCAACCAGTTGCTATAGCAATTGGAATTGGTTGGACCATATTCCAACTTAATACCCCAGCTTCCGAGTTCCAACCAGCCCCTAAAGCAGCTTCAGTATTGGTCAAGGTCAAATTTTCAAAAAAAGAGCTGATCAGTCTAAACAAAAGCACCGGTTTAAAGAGGGGTACCGATATTATCCGCAGACGACAGTTTCCCCATCAACATTTTTCTCCACGACAGTATTCCCACAAGACATTTTCCCCAGGTGACAGTTTTTGTTATTTTTTATTATTTTAATCTAGTGCTGTAATATCTTGTTAACTCTAAAATATTGCATCTTGATAGTGGTATGATAATGGGGATTGAATAAAACATAAAACCTAATATCTATTGTATTTGGGTGTTTTGTCCTCTGGGTGTTTGTCCACTGGGTGTTTTGTCCATGGGTGTTTTGTCCAAGGATCTGTTGTCCTCGGGTGTTTTGTCCCCGGGAGTTTGTCCCACACCTGCATATTTTGTAGACCAATTTATCCTGACATCTCGGCTAATAAACGATATATAGTCTAAGCAGATTTTTAAGTGACCCTACTTGTATCTACGTGTATATGTAATTTACTAGTATTCTGGTTACATGTGGTTTGATCACGACACTCTTATAACAGACTTATGGCAGTATCTTCAATGCTCTGATGAGATGATCATGCCTCCCTAATATAACTGAATCAGAGAACATCTGAAACTCATTCCCAATGCAAACACAATACCAAGTACCAAGTTCTCCTGACAGTATACCCTGGCAGTTCAGCATAGCATTAGAGAGGCCGGCTTGTCCTGTTTAAAAGCTTTAGGATTTGACCTGCTGGCAAAGGGCAGTCTGCTGGATCAACTTTTATTATCTCAACCACATGTTGGTCAGTATCTGTCAGTGGGCTTGTTAGTGACTATTTATGGGTATCAAGTGGCTATCAACTCAAACAAAATTAGATGTCCTGGTGTTTATCACCTTTGAAGATGCTAACTGAGAAGTGGTTTTCTAACCAGCAAATAAACATTATGAGTGTTATTTGCAAATACAGAATAAGTGAATGTGCCTACCAGTTAGAAATTGAAATTGGTAGATACAGACAGTTAGATGGAGGTGACAGACTTTGTAAACAGTGTCCAAGAAAGGTCATTGTGTATAACATGATTTTATTCTGGCCTGTCCTAAATATATTACACCTAGAAAAAATGCTTTTGAATCAATTTCTAATCTGTGTACAAACTTTCATTCTCTAAGTAGCACAGTGAAGTAAATTTATTCTGGGAAACTGCTCCACAGACTTGCTTATTACAAATATCAGATTGATGTTGCTTGCTTGCTAAAAGTTGAGTGATCATGCAGTGTGAAAAATCCTACATTTGTATAAGGATCATGTCAAGCTAATCGTATGCACATTCATGTATGTCATAGTGCCATGTTTGGCACCTTGTTGTTTTTAAATTGAATGACTATACTACCAGTCTACTGACTGTGCTGATGTGTCAATCAAAAAAGTAAAAAATAAAAAAGGTATTAAGTACAGGCAGTGGATTGTTACCAAACTTTTCCATTGATTGAGAGAGAACCTCAGTCATATTTTATCAGTCAAATTCTTGGGGTTTATATTATAAATTCCCTAATCAGGAAACCTGGGTCTGTTTCCTAAACAGGGAACTCACAGCCGGTTTCCTAATCAGGGAACTAGGAGACTGTTTCCAAATCAGGGAACCCAACAATTGTTCCCTAAACAGGAAATATTTGCAAGTTCCCAAATCAGGGAACAAACTAGTAGGTTTCCTGATTTGGGAACTCATTCCCTGAATGGGACATAAGTTCCCCATTTTGGAGTTGGACCGGACTGTTCGATAAGATTATGTTTCACCGTGAGATCATCATGGCGTGGAACACACCTTGGGACTGGCTCTTTTTTTTAGTAAATGTTCGTGAGTTAATCCATCTGCACAAGTCCAGGTAATCCCTAAATCCTCGATGAGGATTATACCTGGACCTTTTTGGCGATTCGGATGAGTTCTCGAGTCGTTGCGTTTATAACACACTCTCGTACATTTCATCCCCAGCGGCTGTTTTGAATTAGCGTGTCGGTATCGGTTCAGTGGAAAATCCTCGAGCTATTTATATCCAGAACTGCTATCGGTAACTAACCAAGCCCGTGTATCGATCGTAACCTATCCATTGTCACACTGGCTCGCGAGGCTGGAGTTAATCGTGTTTGGCCGATTCTACATCGCCTGATCATGGTTTGATCGAAACGTTTCTGGCTGTTCAGATGAGTATAGCCCACAGTTTTTTTGAACTCATGAAGTGTTGTTATTATTCCCAGCATCCCATAAAGATTGAAACAGCCGTCTCACATAAGTACAGATAGTGGACCTGAAATCGCTATATGGGATTCCAACAGGATCAATCTCATCATCTAGGGCTGCCTTAGCCATTCTATCAGTCTCAGTATTATCTTTGATGCCAACGTGACTAGGCAACCAACAGAACACAATATCAATGTGTTGATCAAATCTACAGTCATGTAGTAGTAGAATACTCAAGACAGTGGGATGAGTCGAAGTTCCACTTTTATACCAACGGTCAATATTACTGTGGCACCCCAAACAGGTCAAGGCCGCTGGGGTTACCAAAATCAGAAAACCACTGATAATCCCATTTTGTGTGTGTATGCACAAGTGGGAATCCATGTGCCCGGTAGCAAAATTGACACCAAAATTTCAAGGATCAAAGTCACCGCACGCAACAAACTCCAACACGTAATATTCAACAGTCAATATTTCGTATCACTGAAGTAGTGAGGAGTCCGTAATGTCAGTTAGGCCCTTGTTTCTGTATAGAGCGAATAAGGGCGTCCGTGAACAGCTGAATGGCGAGTTGTTTCTGGCATTTTTTCCATCGCTCTTGGAGATACATTATAAAATCTTCGTTTTAAAGGAATTTGGACTTGGACGGCTGGACAAACTGGCTTGTGCTGTCCTGGAACAGAGCCAGATGACTCCATTTTAATTCTATTTTCCCCGTTAAAATTAATAATCTGAGGAAAGCGACATTTGAACTTTTACATAAAAATACCCGCATTTTCCCGTGAAAAACCTATCCGAACCGATATATTAGACTGAGGTTAAGTGGGTCATACACTATGCAGTAACAAGGTCGTTGGGCCAATGGCTTTAGACTTCATTTTGAATGTCATGTTTAGTGCTAGCTCTTGTCGAAATAAAAAAAATAGCATTGGTTTCGTGATTCGTCTGTAACGCACGTATTGGTCTCCCAGGACGAGATAAAATGTGTTACATATGAATAGCTTAGAGAGTATGGTTCCACTCTCCGTTGATTTCGATGGTTATCAGCACCAGTAGTCATTTAACGTTATAGAGAATTATGAATGTGAATTATGATGACGACAATCGGATGTGGTTTAGTGGAATATTTCGAGGATCGAAGATCCATTTGCGACTGTCTCATATTTTCATCCCAAAGGTAGCAATTTTCATTTCATTGTCAATTAGGTCGGAGCAAAGTGGAAACGTGGAATATCTCAGTGTGGCAATAAATCGTCTAACAATGTACTTGAGTTTACCGCCAGACTGTGCAATAAAATATTTCGACATGGCGATGATATATTGATTAAATACACTGTCATTGAAGAAGTTCGGCTGGGGATTCCAGTTATTGGCTGAGTAGGCAGTTTATATTAATATACCCGCAAGTAGCCTCTTCGAGATCTGAGAATCTGCAAGACATTCGTCTCGTTTAACCCTATCTGACATGGGAGGCATTATGGCAAGAGAGCTGAAACTTTCTCGCTTTTCCGAAATCACATTGGTATCAATTGAATGGGTGCGAAGGATGAAGGGAAAATTCAAAGTGGCGGCCACCATAGATCTTCAGAAAGTTGTGTTTTCGGTCTTTTATGTCCATTTTTCGCATATTACTTGCCTAAAAGGGAATGGAAAAATTTATTTTACCAAAACCCATATACACAATAATGGGTTTTGGTAAAATAAATTTTTCCATTCCCTTTTAGGCAAGTAATATGCGAAAAATGGGCATAAAAGACCGAAAACACAATCGAATTAAAAAAAAAAGAACGGAAAATCGGTCAAGAAAATCGCCTAGATCTGGTAGGGTTAGGTTATCCATCATGCCCAGCAAACTACGCTATCTCCGAAATGACAAACTTAGATGCTGACACTCCGCGATCAGTATGTCATATTGGCCTCATTTTAAGCCTATTTGCATAATCTGCGGTGTAGGGTATCATGGTTTGATTGAAAATGGCGACACTGGGAGTATGAATTACAAGTTGCGTTTTGTTCGTTTTCCTTCAAATTTCTGGTAATGTGGTGAAAGTGTCCAACATTATTTTATTTCACATCATATGGCTATTTACTAAATAAAATGTAGATACTCCGGAAAATATATCATAAATAAAGAGAGTATGGAAATTTGACCGGATCTACCTAAATATACATTTCTTTGATATGAGGTCAATGTAACATCATACAATTTCTGGCAGCAATTGATCCCAAGATATATTGTGGGAAGTTCAGCCCCTAGCCGAAGGATTAAGAACGATATTTCGTAGGTGAAGGTGGGGAGGGGGAGGTCAAAATAAAAGAAAAGTGATAACGATGTAGACGTACATTAGGTTTCTCGGCGAAAAAACATCCGTATCAAAATTCGTTGATTTTTCTCCATTTGTCAGAAATCACCAACATGGGTGAATTATTGGAACAGAGGAATCGATGGAACAACATTGGAACAGAGGAATCGATGGAACAACATGCCGTTCCAAATACGGATCATTGTTCAATATATCCAGGCTGATCCCATTTTGACGCATATGAAACGTCATGGTTGATGTTCTGGTCTAAGACAATCCGATGAAGTTTCCAGTGGGAATAGGGTACAGGCAGATACCTAATACCTTTCTTGATGGACTCCATGCTGAATAATCATTAGTTTGATGAGTTATTGTGACAATTACATGCACATGTATACGCGGTTGTTCTGGAGTGACATGTGACGATTTAAATGCGGCTGAGTACTATATTTCATGAACAAACACAATAAAAACGTGGCTGGGATACAAATAATCACAGGGATCAATTTTGGTTCTTGCGATGTGTTTAAAAAGATGCAGTCAGTATATATATGTCTGAGGTCGAATGACTTCTTGTCAATAACCTGGATTTTTTTTAATCTGGTGGCTATATTTGTACAGTCTCCCAAAATGTCATACCTATTCCCATAGAATTTTGCTGGCCGCTTTTCGAAAAATGTTATAAAATGTTACAGTGTCACTTGTAACGGGACACGATTTCCATATCCAAAATACCAACCTTGGGTCGACATTCGTCCGAGACCAAAATTATCATTTGAATGCACAGTTTTGTGCCAGAACCTTTGCCGAAGCCCTCTTGTTCCGCTGCCACTGACGGGTTTGTTCCTGGATATTTCCTGGCTTGGCACCAACTATCTCTGATAAATTGTTGTGGTTCTTCAGATAATTGTTGGTATTATCCCGAGTTGGTAAGAGGGTCGTCGAATTATTTACCGGTCAATTACGAAAATTATTGATAAGATTACAAAAAAGACCATAAATGAGTTTTACAACTTGGCAGGTATTTACCAAGAAAGGAATCCAATCTTGCAATATCTGATTATTCGGTCACATGTGATGAGCTATGAGCTATAATCGAAAAAAATACATCAACCCTTTATTCGTCCGATTTGGCAGGCTGGCATCCAAGCTTGAAAAAAGGGGTGTTGTGTAAAGAAATTGGTCAATGCTACAGAACACAGTAAGTACATTATGACGGAAAGACTGAGGTTGGGGAAAAGTATAAGTGTAGGGCAGACAAGAGAACGACTCGCGATGCCTAAAATGCTCATTGACCATCATGTAAATTCGGTTCCAAATCAGCAACTCTATTTGGACACCGTCATCTATAGCTGGCGACGTCATATGGAATACACCTGCTCGCTTTCTTACTCCTCTTTCTTCTTCCCCGGACTTCAGTTACTCATTTTCCTAACTGTCTTTCAAATTTGACCATAATATCTATGTCTCATGACGCAAATTTCACATATCAAAATTGAGGTCAGTTGGTCAAAAGTCCAAGTCGCCCTGACCGAAAAATCAGGAAATCGTAATTATATTTTTTTGAGTGTAGACATCAGTGAGAGACGATTTGACAGGTGCTGAAATTATCAAAGGTCAATATTACGGTAGCACCCCAAACAGGCGAAGACCGCTGGGGTTACCAAAAATCAGAAAACCACTGATAATCACATTTTTGTGCGTGTATGCATCAGTGGGACTCCATGAGTCGGGTAGAAAAATTGACACCAAAATTTCAAGGTTCAAAGTCACCACCCGCAACAAACTCCAACACGTAATATTCAACAGTCAATATTTCGTATTACTGAAGTAGTTCTTAATGTCAGTTGGGCCCTTGTTTCTGTATTGAAAGAATAAAGGCGTCCGTGAATCGCTGAATGGCGTTAAGTCACAATAGTTGTTTCTGACATTTTTCCCCATCGCTCTTGGAGATACATTTGTAAACAAGTAAAGAGAAAATCTTCGTTTTAAAGGAATTTGGACTTTTCAAAAATCTAAGGCGATTATACAGCAAAAGCAGCAACGCTGGGAAACTTGATATTACATTTTGGAAATCTTATATTTTGACCACGGCTAGACGAACTGGCTTGCGCTGTCCTGGAACAGAGCCAGATGGCTCCATTTTCATTCTATTTTTCCCGTTACAATTACATGTAATAATCTGACGAAAACGACATTTGAACTTTTACATAGCAATGCCCGCATTTTCCCGTGAAAATCCTATCCGAACCTATATATTAGAGTGGGTTTAAGTGGGTCACACACTATGCAGTAACAAGCCCGTTGGCCCAATGGCTTTACACTTGATTTTGAATTTGCCGGTTTTGTGCTACATGTAGCTCTTGTCGAAATAAAAAAAAATAACTTTGGTTTCGTGATTCGTCTGTAACGCACGTATTGGTCTCCCGGGACGAGACAAAATAAAGTTAGATATGAATAGCTTAGACAGTATCGTTCTATTCTTCATTGATTTCGAAGGTTATCAGTACCAGTTGTCATTTAAAGTTATAGAGAATGTTGACTGGAGTGAATTATGATGATGACAATCGGATGTGGTTTAGTGGAATATTTCGAGGATTGCGAATGTTCCCATATTTTCATCCCAAAGGAAGCAATTTTCATTTCATTGTCCATTAGGTCGCAGCAAAGTGGAAACGTGGAATATCTCAGTGTGGCAATAAATCGTCTAACAATGTACTTGAGTTTATCGCCAGACTGTGCAATAAAATATTTCGACATGGCGATGATATATTTATTAAATACACGGCCGTTGAAGAAGTTCGGCTGGGGATTCCACTTATTGCCGGAGTGGGCAGTTTATATTAATATACCCGCAAGTAGCTTCTTCAAGATCTGAGAATCTGCAAGACATGTAATACACTCGTCTCGTTTAAAACTATCTGGCATGAGAGGCATTATGGCAAGGGAGCTGAAACTTTCTCACTTTTCCGAAATCACATTGGGGTCATTTAAATGATATTTGTATAATCCTGGATGAGAAGGATCAAGGGATAATTCAAAGTGGCGGCCAACATAGATCCTCAGCAAGTTGTGTCTTTGTGTTTGAGAGAAATATATCGACACTTTGTTTTAAGAATCGAAAAATCAGTAAAAAAAAGGACGAAAATTGGCTCCGGAAATGACGTCACTGTGACGTTATTATAGCTGTAATTTTGAAATTTCTTACATATTTCTTATTAGGCTTAAACCAAATATATAGTATGCAAAATTTAGTTTGTGGTGTGCCCCCCAGACTGGGGCAGACCCACCAAATCGCCTAAACCTGGTAGGCTGGGTTATACATCATGCCAAGAGCAAACTACGCTATCTCCGAAATGACAAACTTAGGAGCTGACAATCCGCGATCCGCCTATTTGCATAATCCGCGGTGTAGGGTATCATGGTTTGATTAAAAATGGTGACCCTGAGAGTATGACTTACCAGTTGCGTTTTCTTCGTTTTCCTTCAAATTTCTAGTAATATGGTGAAAGTGTCCAACATTATTTTATTTCACATCATATGGTTTTTACTAAATAAAATGTAGATACTCCGGAAAATATATCATAAATAAAAAAGTATGAAAATTTGAACGAATCTACCTCAATATATATTGTTGGAAGTTCAGCCCCTAGCCGAAGGATTAAGAACGATATTTCGCAGGTGAAGGGGGGGGGGGAGCAAAATAAAAAAAGTGATAACGATGCAGAAAAAAATGTTTCAAAATTCATTGAAGATTGTCAAAAGATGTTGGTGTAATTGTCCATTCTAATGAGTCGTCTATCTGCCAAACGATATATTGTAACAGTGCATATTCCGTGACTCTTGAGATCTTACGGCCCATTTCAAAATAGTGTTTGCCTCGCTCTTGAGGTTAGGCATAATATTTGAATGACTCACGTGATCACGGTTACCGCGGAATTACAAGACATCCCTTTCTCATACCAACCCTTGTGTGAATCTGACTGGGTTGCACGATACCGTCTATACACACAGGATTGGGTTCAGAAGACATTCTTGTCCCAAGTAGCTTTTTGATATATCTTAGCATAATTTAGAAGCATTCTTTGGTGGTGATACAGGGTTTCTGCATCCATCTTCATATTTGAATCTTGGCGATTATATCCGGACAATCCACGTTCCCGGAAATCACACATTTGTAAATCTTCCTTTTACTTTGCGGGTAGATTAGACTGGTCATCATGAGAAACTAATGTCACAGAACATAAATTCGGGTCCGTCTATCTGACACAGCCTATTTCGTGCAGTCCTAACTTGTTTTCGTCGCTGATGACGTGGACAGGTCTTACGTCTGGCAGAGTAACTCAAGGACGGAAGTGACAAATTCTAAAACTAAATATTTCCATGTCAAGATAATTTTGAGGCTATGAAATAGACCCATTGCCATGATTTTTGCATCAAAGTAATTAAGTGCAATTAGTGACATCAATATTTCTCCTACCAGCGAGGAAGCAGCCTTATACATCAATGTACATAGATTTTTATCCATTTGTTAGAAGTCACCAACATGGGTGAATTATTGGAACAGAGGAATCGATGAAACAACATGCCGTTCCAAATACGGATCATTGTTCAATATATCCAGGTTGATCCCATTTTGACGCACATGAAACGTCATGATTGATGTTCTGGTCTAAGACAATCCGATGAAGTTTCCAGTGGGAATAGGATAGAGGCAGGTACCTAATACCTTTATTGGTGGACTCCATGATGAATAATCATTAGTTTGATGAGTTATTGCGACAATTACATCCACATGTATACGCGGTTGTTCTGGAGTGACATGGCGGATAGACGACTCATTAGAATATGACTACATACAAGAGATATCATTCATGGGATGTTTCTTTGTTTATAGAGTTACTTGAATTTCTCATTAAAAATATCTATGTGAAATTTGGCAACACAATATATCAGCAGCATATAGGTATTCCAATGGGTACTAATTGTGCACCCCTGTTGGCTGACCTGTATCTGTTCTCTTATGAATATGACCATATGCAGGCGCTTTCAAAAACCGATCCATTCAAAGCCCGTTCCTTCTCATTCACCAAACGCTATATAGACGATCTTCTCGCTGTGGATAATCGCTATATAAATGACGCAGTGAAGGATATATATCCACCTTCACTCGATTTGAAGGAAACTACAGATAGCCCTACAGGCACATCTTATTTAGATCTCTATCTCTATAAAAATGAAGCGGGCATTCTCTCTCGTCGACTTTATGACAAAAGAGATGATTACAATTTCGACATCGTAAACTATCCCTTTCTGGACAGTAATATTCCAATGGGACCTGCATATGGCGTATACATATCTCGCTTAGTAGCATTTGCTAGATCCTGTGTTAAATGTGATGATTTTAATCAACGTCACAAAACATTGTTGCAGAAACTTATAAAACCGGGCTATTCCACCAAGCGCCTCCACTCAAAGTTTCTCAAATTTGGCGATACATATCGCATGCTGATAGCAAAATACGAACGTAGCGTGCAAGATCTATGGCGCCACGTTTCGTAACTTGTGTCTAATTCCGCTTAACCCGGGGCTAGGGGCCGTATGAACCCATGTACTTCAAGATCCTCATGGTACTCATATGAACAGACACAATCAAAGCGTGACTGAGATACATCATTCTTTAGAACGAATATTATGGATTAAGAATATTCTCTAACGGACGACGGCTGGATTATGAATGACGGACTAGACGCTTGTAATGTGACGATTTAAATGCGATTGAGTACTATATTTCATGAACACCAACAATAAAAGCTTGGCTGGGATACAAATAGTCACAGGGATCAATTTTGGTTCTTGCGATGTTTTTAAAAAGATTCAGTCAATATATTTGTCGCATGACTTCTTGTCATTACTTCAGATTGTTTTTTTTTTAATCTGGTGGCTATACTTCTACAGTCTCTCAAACTGTCATACCTATTTCCATAGAATTTTGCTGACCGCTTTTCGAAAAATGTTGTAAAATGTTGCAGTGTCACTTGCAACGGGACACCATTTCCATATCCATAATTCCAACCTTGGGTCGACATTCGTCCGCGACCAAAATTAATGAATGCACAGTTTTGTGCCAGAACCTTCGCCAAAGCCCTCTTGTTCCTCGGTCACTGACGGGTTTGGTGCTGGGTTTTTCCTGGCTTGGCATCAACTGTCTCTGATAAATCGTTGTGGTTCTTCAGATAATTGTTGGTATTATCCTGATTTGGAAAGAGGGTCGTCGAATTATTTACCGGTCAATTTCGAAAATTATTGATAAGATTGCAAAAATGACCGTAAATGAGTTTTACAACTTGGCAGGTATTTACCAAGAAAGAAATCCAATTTTGCAATATCTGATTATTCGGTCACATGTGATGACCTATGCGCTATAGACGAAGAAAATACATCAACCCTTTATTCGTCCGATTTGGCAGGCTGGCATCCAAGCTTGAGAACAGCGATGTTGTGTAAAGATATTGATCAATGCCACAGGACACAGTAAGTACATTATGACGGAAGGACTGTGGTTGGGGGAAAGTATTAGAGTAGGGAAGACGACTCTGAAATCGCGATGCCTAAAATGGTCGATGTATAAAATGACGACTTTGGTAGTGGAGAAAGCACGAGTAACTGTCGATTCTTGAAAAAGAATGGACGAGGCGCTTCGCGCCTCGTCCATTCTTTTTCAAGAATCGACAGTTACGAGTGTTTTCTCTAACTTAAACGATAGCTTCTTTGTTGTAAAGGGTATAGATTATTTTTTCCGAATCTACACTTCCACAGCCGGTGTGTTCCGTTACGTAATTGGGTGAATATTATTGTACAATGAAGGCGCAGTTACGAGTCGGCTTCTCGGACTCAGTGGTATATTGACATACTTCATGTAAGCAGACATTGATTTTGTCAAGAAATTCAGCGCTAAAAAATCGGTGGTCTCGGTGTAAGAAGAAGTGATATCTATTTGTTGCACATTTGTGTCCCTTTGGTCAAAAATATCGCTTCGCTATGTTGATATTATATTATCAGTTTTTATCATTTTATTGTATGACTTTGTATTTATAAAATGAACTATAGTATTTAGCTGTTGTGCGTAGTCGACACATCGCCTGGTTATCTTCGTTCCAGTTTACGTGGCCAAATTAATAATTGTGTTAATGTTTTGTCCGTACCGTCATGACTGCCTGTACCAGTTCTATTGATATGCCGGATCCGCTGTAAACAATTTGAGCAGGTCAATACTCGGTCAATTCTTTCGAGGGGACGTAGAGACTTGACGGCAGAGTCGCTCACATCTTCATTGATGAGAGCGTCTGCACTGTGATTGTCTTTTGTTTGTTGATATGTGTGACTAACTTTTACCTAACTAACTCAACTGACATGGACATTCCTAGGATGGACAACCAGGAAAGATTTACGGTGTTGAAGCGACTCCTTTCGTTATGATTTCGGAAGTGGATTTACCAGGAAGTGCCTTGTTTCACTTGGATTTGTTGTGTGTTTTCCAGATTTGTTGCAGGTTTAAAACAGCACACGCCTCTTCTCTATTTCGGAATAGAAAATCTCACCAGCCTGTGTGTACTAAAGGGACTATGCATGTGTGAAAATAACATGTAGTGGCTGAAGTACATTCTAGAAAAATAATCTACAGTTGCTGAATAGTGTGACGTCACAACTATCGTTTAATTGTAGCAAATGAGATGGTATAAATAGTTAAGGGGTTTTCTCTCGCCAATTTATGCACGCAGACTCCCCCAAACTGGAAGACAGCCATTTGAATATATATTAAAAACAAAATGTATCGAACGCTTTCTTTTCAAGGAATATTGGACATGATTTATATAACGGATAGTGTATACACCTCTCTAAACAGCAACCCCATGGCTTCTCAACATGCAACAGTTACAACATGCTATAAAACTGATCTATGGACTTCTGTACATAATTGAAGTTATACAACGTTAGAGAAATAAGGATAACATAAAATAGGCTGGTATGCTCTACATATAAACGATTATAACCCTTCCACAATTAAGATATAGCTGAGAAATGATGTACATGCTTAACCCTATCTGGGCTTTTTGGGTCATATCCTGGCCTGGTGGGAGCCGAAATGGCCCACCCTAATTATTTTTCTTACACCTTGAGCTAGGAGCTGAAACTTACCACACCATACCCTTCGGTCAAGCTCTACCAGAAAATGTAAAAAAAAACCCAAGATGGCCGCTCCGACGACGTCACAGTGACGTCATTTTCAAAAACCGTATTTTTTGGTCTATTTTTCGGTTAGATTTTCCGAATTTTTTATTTATGCAATTTCTCCGCAAGAACTGCATAATAAATTAGTAAATATTAATGTGATGTAAAATAAAATAGTTTTTGTCCACTTTTCATCGCGGAAAAGCAGAAATTCTGAAGAAATATGACGAAAACAAATCACTTTTCTGGTACCGGAATTTACTCATGATCCCCTGCTCGAGGGGTCATGCAATTAGGCTCAAAATGACACCAATATGATAAACTATAAAGTCACGGAGTTTCAGCTCTCTGTTTTTCGGCATTTCGGAGATAGCGCAGAAAGTTTGGTAGGGGAGCCAGGTGTGGCTAACATTGAGGAACGGGTGATATTTTTCAATGAAGAATATTCCATCTAATTTATATTTGAAAAATCCCAATTGACGGCTTGACCCTTGTGAAAAGGAAACGCTTTAAAGGAAGGGAATAAGTACAAAGCAAATGCTCTAATATGCCGCATCAATGGTGGGAAACAATGCTCCGCGCCATTAATTTGCTGTCTCTGTACTGTTAATCTTGAACGTGAATCAGTTGTGTGGCCGATATATTGTTTTCAGAAGTTTTCACACATAAATACGAAAACAACGGGTCATATGAAACCCGTGTTTTCAATATAGTGATGGACCCAATGTCAGAATTCTAACTATTTGTCATTTACTCTTGATAATGGTCGAGTTGAAGACAATATCTTTTATTCTTGTACGGTTGTTCAACATGCTTAACGCAATCATCACAATGGGAATAACACCGACATTGTTATGGATGCAGAAATCAAGTTTTTACTACTGTTTTCTGGGAAGGTTTGTCTTAATTCTCAAAGCGGTTGATTTCTTAAACCCGTTATCTACAAGACTTCCCGGGTAGCTTCTTTCTCAAAAAGTTGATTTCATTTCAATATATTGCTGACCGCGGGCAACAATATCTAAAATAATAGCACAGACCTACCTATTCCCCCAGGTGTGTCTAATCCTGTCTTCCCTGGGCTTTTTGGGCCCTGCCCAGGCGTGGGGAGAGGCCATTTCGCCCCCCCCCTTATTATTTTTCTTATCCTCTGAGCTGGAAAGCTGAAACTTACCACACTATACCCTTGTGCGAAGTTCTACCAGAAAATGTAAAATGATTTGATGACCTCACAGTCACATCATTTACAAAAACCGCATTTTTGGTCGATTTTTCGGTCAGATTTTTCAAATTTGTCATTTATACAATTTCTTCGCAAAAACTGCGCGATAAATTAGTAAATATAAATGTGATGTGAAATAACATAATTTTTGCCCACTTGTCTCGGAAAAGCAGAAATTTTGAAGAAAAATGACGAAAACATCATTTCTCTGGTACGTCATCTTGAATTTACCCATGATCCCCTACACGGGGGGCTACGCAAATAGGCTCAAAATGTCCGCAATATGATAAACTATAAAGTCAAGGAGTGTCATGTCTCAATTGTTTGTCGTTCCAGAGATAGCACAGGAAGTTTGGTAGGGGG